>JAECUM010000736.1:0-177894 GCA_016617855.1 Megalonaias nervosa
ATATATATATGCGCGCGGTATTTCATTTACAAGCAGAAAGAAAATACAGTTTTTATCATTAATATAAAATCTATAATGTTTGAAACTTTGTAACTGAACCATATGTGAGACTATTTATACATAAATATTTTACTGGATTGTTTTGCCTTTGAAACATATTTCTCAGTTTTAAAAGGGGGCCCCGGGCGTCCGAGAGGTCTAAAGCGCTCGCCTTTACCGATCCCTGCAATCTCACGTCTGTCCGCGTCAGCGAAGACGAACATGTGGAAGGCTTGCCAGTAGCTTCCCGTGGGTCGGTGGTTTTTACCTGGGATTCTTATTCCACCATTTGTACTGACCGCCATGTATATAGCCTATCAAGCGCTGAAAAACTGAGTTAAACGCAAACAACAGCAACAACTTTAAAAGGAGTATTTATGGCTGAGAATAAGAACGGACCCAAGGGCATGACTGGAGTTATTGTTATTGACTTAAAAACAAGAAAATTAGTCATCTACTTATGCAGTATACCAAAAATTAAAGGATACTTTTTGGCAATGTGCGTTGAACTTTTTTCCTAAATATACAAAGTGGCTTCTGACTCGACTCTTACCCCTTTCCATGTCGGTAATAATTCACATTGACAAGTTTCATCCCTTGATAAATTTTCGTAGTACCTGGCTTCAATCATTATCAAGCTAAATTAGTTGATAATAATATAATTATGGTAAAATTGAAAGTTGAATTTGGAAATGAATATACGAATACAAAATTATTTCAGAACAACAAATAAGTCATATGGTGAAACTATTGTTTTCGGATGAGAGAGAGAGAGAGAGAGAGAGAGAGAGAGAGAGAGAGAGAGAGTAGGTGAATTAGGCAGGACGTAGAGAGCGATCATGGGCCCTGGGGTAAGAAACACACGGGCCTCTCCTAGTTCTTGTTCAAACAAAATTTTTGTATAAATTAAAAAAGTGTTCTTCGACCCGGTCCCCGAGGATATGTCCCCGGTAGCCCCCTACCCCCCGTGGTCGGCCCTGGAATTAGGTCCAAATGAATGTAAACTTGTTACTAATATGTCACAAAGTTTGGAAGGTGAAATTATTTATAAAGAATTTGCAAAGGTAGTTCAAGGTGTGCATAATCATAAAAGTTCTAGTTTGGATGGATTTACTGTAGAGTTTTGTTTTTGCTTTGCTTTCCTTGTTTGTTTGTGTTTTTGTTTGTTTATCGTTTTTGTTGTATTTTGTGCTTTTTCTGGGGTATTTATAACTATACCAGTAAATTGTAGATTTACGTCATGTTCCTTATCATTGACTGAAAAAGAAATAGCATGCACACTAAAACCAAATAAAAAAATCTAAAATTCTTTTTGAGGTAAATGGCGACCAATGGCTCAGCTTCCATAGCAAGTTTGATTGAAAAAAGTGTTGTGGATAATGTATTACATGAAGACGAAAAGGGAATTATATGTAGAAGATTTATTTGGGGAAAATTTAATAATTATATTTGGTATATTATCTAAAGCGAGAAAGCAAGATATTTATTCTTGGTCTAATTACGTCCATAGATTTTGAAAATACATTTGATACAATTTTCTTGAAATTTATAGACAAAACTCTTAAATACTTTCATTTCGGAGATTAAATTCTAAAAAGGATAAAACTGTTTTATGTGTGAGCTAATTCATGTATATTTTTAAATGGATACGTGTCAGTCTGTTTTTAATGTAACACGAGGTTGTAGACAAGGAGATCCAATTTCTCCACACATATTTTATTGTGCATGAAATGGCAAGAAACAAAGGAATTACTATTAATAATACTAGAAATAAAGCGTCCATATGCAGATGATACTTTGATGTTTTTAAATGGTAATGCAAGTTGAAGTTATATTAGATGTTGTATAAACATTTTATAGATTGTCAGAAATAAAAATCAAACTTGAAAAGACATTTTAAGTTTTGGATTGGGGCATCATCGACATCAAATGTAACATTGTGTCATGATTTTAATAATACAGGTTGCGATTAAGGGCCAGTTAAAATTGTAGGTGTAATTTGCTCAGATCTGCTATATGATATTTGGGATTTAAATTCACCTGAGATAATGACGGAAATAGGATCAACACATAATAGTTGGAAAAGGAGAAAAATTACTCGAGACAGACAATTTTTTTTAACTGACTCATAAGCTTTATCTAAATCTATATACATATTTCAATCTTTGCCTGATCCACCACGATTTCTCACAGAAAAACTTGCAAAATTACTTTTAATGTATTTGGAATTCAGGGCCAGCTCGTTTTAAAAGACCGGTAATTTCTCAAGATTAAAATCACGAAGGCCTGTAGATGCTTATAATTAAAGATTTTATTAAAGTATTGAAGATATCATGGTTAAGAAAAACCATTAAGCACAAAAATAAATGGACAGCTTTATAGTGTATTGATTTTAAGAACATATTTCCATTTTAATTACATATTTATCACTTATTGCTTGGAAATCTTACCAACAAGTTCAGGAAAAATGTACTAGAGGTTTGACAAGAATTTGCTAAAAGGTGAAAATTGCTACAATTGAAAGGGTTTATTTTTCATCAATGTGATGTAATTCAAATAGGTCATGGCCATAAAAGGTTTGTTTTTAAAAAAAATGGCATGAAAAGGGAATCTGTAATATTATCAATATGTTACACGTGATGGTTCCTTCTACGCTTGCGATGAATTAAAAAATATGTAAAGACTGACAATATTTTTAGAATATGTGTCAGTGATTAGGAAACTTCATGTAAATTGGACAGATTTAATTTGGAGGTGAAAAGGTAACAATTCAAAAATATACGATTTTATTGTAAGATATAATATGTGTGTGTGTGTGTGTGTGTGTGTATGTGTGCGAGCGAGCGCGATTTGGATTTTCAATTTTCCTATAGTAATTTTTTAGTTATAACGCTACGATGTGTGCAGTGTTGTAGTTTATGTTATGTCTAGCACTGGGGCATCATGCCACAGACATGAAGCATTAGGTCCCACCCAGTCACACCAATCCTAACACTAACCTCTTAATGCTGAGCGCCAATCTTGGATAATCCTAGTATAAATCTTTGGTATGACTCGGTGGGGACTCGAACCTGCGACCTCCGGTATCCAACGCGGACGCTCTAACCACTTAGGCCACCGTAGCTGTAAAGATATGATGTCTATTTATCATATATCTCGATAAATAATACAGGAAGCAGACTTTAGTATGGTGTCATTACTGAAAAAAAAAAATGAGTTGTCGCGAATAGTGAATCTGATATTGTACATTCAGATAAGAGAATTAATTATCTTTCTCTGATTGCTCACACTGATGATGCGAAATTTTCTGTTTAAAATTGCATACAATATTTTGTACAAATTAAGTTTGCACGAAGTCAGATTTCTAAATAATGATAAATTTAATTTTTGTCAATTGTAACTTTTTTTTACTTGAATGTTTAAAAGTAAATCATTTGCTGATTAAAACAGAACAGTAGATGAAACATAATTTTAATAGTAATACAAATTTTTACAAAACTATAATATTTGGAACTACCCTGGTCATCGACAGGAATGTTTCTGAGGGGGTGGGACCAAACCTTAATGGGGAAGGCAAAGCCCAAACCAAAGGGATATATTTGTATGCAGTACAATCGAATATTTACGGGGGGAGAGGGCAAATGTTACCCTTGACCACCACCCCAATCTCCATGGCAGCTTCTATTGCAAGCGATATTTATCTTCTTACTGTTGTAGCGAAACGTTTTATCTATAGATAAAAATTGTCTAAATCACCTTTAAATTTCTAAGTTTCAATTGAGAGAGATATTTCAAAGTTGAGGAATAAGTTACACATAGTTTGTTTCCAGTCTGATTTCAATCAGACTGACATAGTTTGTAAGGCTGTCATATTTTAATGATTATGCTCCTTGTATATATTCGTATGTCTCCGTTTTATATAAAATGTTTTTGTATTCTAAACAAAAAAGTCAAAAAGATAAAATAATATAAAAAGATAATTAATCCTACGACATGCTTGCTCGCACTGTTTATCTTGAGGTCAAGGTTTCGCTTATAGAAATTATGCGTTTAGGTTACGTTTTAAAATTTTCGTTTCCTAATATTGCCTAAACACCATGCTTGACATTTACTATTATGAGGTAATGACAATTCATCCGATGACTTGCACATTTGCCCCATTTCACCTTGCTAAGGTTTCGGTTATTGTTTTTTTTTCACTTGCTAATATTTCAGAAAACTCCTTGATAGATTTTGTTCAGACTTTAGGTGAATCCATATGAGGCCAATAAAATTATTTTGGTGACATGCAAGCTTGCGACTTTGACCTTGGGTCAAAGTGTGTGGTGTGTGAGGGGGTGGGTGGGTGGGTGGATGTGTGGGTGGTGGGTGTGGGAGAGAGAGAGAGAGAGAGAGAGAGAGAGAGAGAGAGAGAGAGAGAGAGCAATGCTATCCCTGGATCTTACAGGAGGATGCGTGATAATATGAAGTTATATGGGAAAAGAATATTATCGTACAAAATTTATCTTCCCCTACTGAGAGAATCTAACCCTGATCCGCTGGTTACGGCACCAATCGCCTTGACCACACGCACCAATCCCTGTATCTTCTCGTCTAATCGCACATTGGGGGATGTGACATAGTTGCAGATTGAACATAGATGCGAATATAGGCATTGGTGCGTAGTGGACACATTCGCTTGGCGACCCAGTAATTAGCATTCGTATAAATACACGGTCATTCCGAATTTCACCGAAAGAAATCAAGGTATAGAGAAGTTAATATAGATATGTATATTTATAATATTATCAAGCTTCATCCAGAGGGTATAGGGGTTGGTGAAACGCAGAATAATGTGTCAGGAAAAATGCCTTGATCTTCGATTTTACACGATTTACGAATTTCTTCAGATTTGAATTATCAGATTCTAATAACTGAGACGATCTGGTACAACATTGAATCGATCTCAGGTTTTTTAATTAATTGATACCCCGTGCTTTTCCTCTTTTCGTACAAAGTCTTGCAGGCTTCGATCATCAGCTCTTAGCATGAAGTGTTAAGGATATCAGCATGAATTTAAAGTTTCATATAAATATAGTAGAAGTGCTTAAGTTATGACGGTATGAATTTATATTTGTTTAAAAACAACAACAACAAAAAAACAACAACATAGGTGTTCGAATCCCATTCCATAGAGAGTTGACGAATAGCAGCAACATTTTCACGTAATGGCTTGCACATTGCTCAGATTTCGAACTGATAAGTAGTCAACTGTGATGAATTGCAAGCACTCCCTTAGCACGCAGTTCTCTATGTGCCTGTTCAGTATAGTTGTTTAAATCCCCTCTTTCATAGCAATTCTTTTCTCTGGCATGATTTTGAATCAAAGTTTATAACACACTTGCTTCAGTTATATATTTTAGCACGAGATTCACACAAACCATCCTGTATCATGTAGGTGTAGTTTATAAAGAATCACTGAATAGGATAAGAACAACAACAACAAAAAACAATCCACAAATGAATGAGCGAATGAAATGGGATCGATCCTGATGCCCCACCTCAGTGGAAGGCTTTTGTGAATAAAATCGGCAAAAAGAACCATTCTCTCTTTAGCAACCTACTGCAATCAGATCTTAGCAACACAAATAGATTGTATCATCAACAACATCCAATCAAAATGTATTGAACAAGGTATAGTTTCACAGTCAACTACATTTCGGTATCAGAATCAAAGATCTGGTGCTGTTCACATCAAAGATAGCCAAGATGTTGGAGATATCCTTGTGTTATCCAGCATCTGCCTCGCTTTGATGCCTGAATGTGTTGATGACCATGAAACGGCAACCTTTAGTAATTATGGACTCTGATCCTTTTTCCCAATAAACAACTGAATGAAATAAGTTAGCAGTATAATCGATACTTAAAGTCGAAATTATCCCTTGCTTTTGCGTCATCGTCCAACAGAAACATTCCACTTTTCTTCGAATGCTTTCCAAGCAGACGGCCATCAAGTTTTGCGATTCACACTAAGACGTCTTGGGTAACTAAATGCTTCTGCAAGGTGTCACTAACAAAGGTCCTTTGTGCAGATTCAATCCAGGTACATCTATCACTAGAACGAGAGGGTCGTTGACCCCTGCGTATCCTATCTCAAAGAGGCAATCATAATCATTAGGCAATTCTAAGTCTTCGCCTTCTTCGGATATTGGCAATACCAATCAAGAGAAGACAGACACCTTCGTTGACCCTATCACCACTGATCGAGAAGGCATTAGCAGCCGAAGGTGGAAAGTTCATGATTCCAACTCCCGTAGAAAAATTTAATCTGTTGTAAGACAGAAGAGTGTGACTACAAACCTTGTACCATGCTGGATGGTCCGTAACAAGGGGCCCAGTGGCACATTGAGTTTGTTTTGAATGTACCAAATATGTATCAGGAACACTAACAGAGAAAGTCCCAAACAAAAAGCACATAGGCCTGGTAATTTTTGTCACCTTGGAATTGGAGGTATGTGTCGAGTTATATGTTGTCTTAGATGATCAACATTAGTGTGCCACTTACAGCACATTATTGAAATTCATTGATGTCGCCTTCAAATCAAACACATTAATGTGTTAAACGTCTTCCTCTTGATTGTACTAGTTGCTGACAATTGAACGTTCTGAAACCGATGTGTGTACAAGTCGAGCATGCAATCATCTCTGGCTGAAAGGCGATCGGCTGTCGAGAAGTCCTCCGTCTGAAAGTCCATTATGACTGAAATATGACGCACACAAAAATTACATTGAAAGTGATCAGGATTCGGCGGTCCAAATATCACAAACTGATGTAGTAGAGCTAAACGTGTCCAAGTAGTTGCAAACATTCTTTTGCTGTGATTCCACCTTTTTTTTTTAAAACGGAACTGTCAAGTAGACGAGTAAAGGAGTTTGTTTTGAAGAGAGTCAAACCAGGTTCGGTTTAGGGAAACATTTTGAAAGGACAATATATTGGATTATTTCCACCTGATTACAAATTACAGCTAAGTCAAATTGTACATATGCCTATATATATATATATATATATATATATATATATATATATATATATATATATATAGGTTAAATTCGTGATGTTTACTTTATGGACGAGTATTTAATAATGCTCAAAATGTAGGTTACATGTTATTTCAAATGTAGATTATACCCCTCCTCCAAGTCGCCTCCAGATGTCAACATAATGAACCTTTCTTTGTATCTGAAAGCATACGTGAAACCAAGCGCCAGGGCGTATGTAGTTTCTTTTATTGTTTTAATTTTGAAGGCATGGACTAAATCCTGTGCCGTCTTTTTCTTCCTAGCAAGTAAGCAGTATGGTCAATGAATATTCATTAAAAGTGTATCCATAGAGACAATTCATATGTAAAACATCGTACATATCAACATATTATGATTTTATGACATTTGTTTGCATCGAAGCTCATGACTTGAGATAATTTTCATGAAAAAAAAAAAACATACCGAATGTTTTGTTGGGAACACTTATCTGGAATTTGTATGCTAGGCACAGTGATATAAAAGGTCACGTAGAATTATGATTGCATAAGACAAAACTAAAGCCGCTTCAAGTTGAGTCTGTATCTATAGTTTTTCTTAGGGGCGCCTTGGGGCAATGGACATTGGTTGGTAGTATTGTTGTATGTTCAAATATCTATCGCCATATTATACATATAAATTCAGCTCTACTTTTATCTTATCCAAGCTGGGCATATAATGTGGAACCAATGCTGGTGTTCATTTGTGCCAAGGTGATTTGTTCTTTTGCAAGAAATGTGAGCTCAGACGAATCACTAGAACGACGAGGATCTCTATCAACATGGCGAATGATTACCAAAGTGAGCAGGCCCTTTGATAACCCCTCATTCATGGTGAATAAACTGTTTAACTTGTGGTAAACACATCATCGCTGTCATATGATCATCTACCTAACTTCGTGTATATACAAATGGTAATAGTGAGATGCAGTGGCGTAGCTTGGGGAGGGCAGGGGGGACAGTTGTCCCCGGGCGCCATGTGCCAGGGGCTCCAAAATGAGGAAAATACAGCTATTCGTTATCTCAGATGCACTCGAAGGTGGCGCCAAGTTTATGTTTTGTCCCCGGGCGCTAAGTACCCTCGCTACGCCACTCGTGAGATGTGTGTGATTTTTAACGTAGCTTTAGTAATAGTGAGATCGAGTCAGCGAAACAGACCATGTATTCTGTGGTGCGTGATAAAATTTAAGGACATGATAGATACAAAATAACGTGAACGATATGTTGAACCCGTTGTTTTTGTTTGATTTTTTTACCTTCCCACTAATGTTTGTGCTTTGGATTTATAAAAGTTGGTGCCTGTGTCATATTATTATGTGGATGTGGTCATATCGGTTTTATTGAAAGGACATTGAAAATATAAAACAACCAATACAGTTTCAGGGTGAAACATTGCTTATCGTGAAATTGTTTGGGGTTTTTTGTTGTTGTTTTTTAAACTGAATAAATTTCGTTGCCCACTAATATCACACTTCTTTTTTAAACTTCTAACGCTGCCCATTGTGAAGGTTTACTCAACGAAAATTCAGCACAGAAACAGAACTACACGTAAAGCATCACAATGCAGAACTGTAAAATTAATCACTCGAACCCAAAAATGCAATATCCCGTTGCAAGTCATTCGGCAAAAGGAACTGTTACTTGAAACATGCACGACAGAAGTATGCACACGAACTTCAAAGATAAAGCTGTTCAAATGGATGAATAATATAATCAGTGTAAAAATTTTGCGTTAGACATGAGGCCTTGTTCTGGATCATTACTTGGAAACACTCAAGATCACCACCCGATAACCATATATAAACTTACTGAGCATGACCGGCCCCGGGTGGCCGAGTGGTCTAAAGCGTTCAGCTTGACCGATCACTGCCATTTTACCTCTTTTAGCGTGCCTTTGAGTCTTGGGCTCGGCCAATGTGGTATGTGAGAAAGCTTGCCAGTAGCTTATTTTCCCAGGTTCTTCCTCCACCAGCTATACTAGCCACCCTGAATACCCTATAATGTGCTGATAAATGGCAAAGAGTGTGGTTGTATTTTATATCCGAAACATATAGTAGATCACTCAGCAATTACACGTGTATGTGACGGTTGGATGATTTTATATCTACACCGTCTACTCATTCAGCTATGAGTAGTAAGTCAGTTGTTGTTCTTGTTGTTGTTGGATTTAACGCCATTTTTCAGCACACAATAGGCTATACATGGCGGCCAGTATTAATGGTGGAGGAAGAACCCGGGAAAACCCCGAAAAGAACCACCGACCCACGAGAAACTACTGGCAAGCTTTCTCACATACCCACATTAGCCAAATCCGAGACTCGAACCAACACAGACTGAGGTGAGATGGCAGTGATCCGTAACGGAGAGCGCTTTAGACTACTCGGCCACTCGGGGCCCCAGTACGTCAGTAATTCCAACATTGGTTGTGTCTCATGGCCTTCTGACTTGATGTTAATGTTAATATGCTTCCTGGTCTTCAATGATGTTCAGAAGAACTTTGCATCTCGCAGTACATTAACTATTCTGACCTCATTTTGAGAAAAGACTAAAACATATCCCTTCCAAACCGCTTAAGTTTTTAAAACAGGGTTGTGGTCTCTTATTGCGTAGCTGTAAAGTAATATATTAATCCGAACCCCCTTAAATCTAATCCATATATAATTACTAATAATTCGGCTCAGTGCCACTTCCTTTGGGAATTCGTGACGAAAGTTGACAACGTGCATAATTTAACAACTTATGACATGAAATATGAATAATAGATGTACTATTTTTAAAGCAACTGTCAAGGTCAAAGTTCAAGATCAAAGAAAAGACCCTTAAAATAAAATAAAATTATTTCCATAAATATCTCACTGTTAAACAAATTCCATATTTTTATGTTTATGAACTTTGACTAAATTGCTCCCAGAGTATTTACAAGCCTATTGTAGCGTGGGGAAAAAAGTAGCATATTAACTGTGAAGGTCGTTAGCATATTAACTGTGAAGGTCATTTCGTTTCTTGCTAAATACCGGTAAATGGAGTAAACTAATTTGATTCTGGAATAAGTGCTGTATGGTTCCAGTAACATGGTCCTCAATGACTCTCTTAGGAAATATGTCATCACATTATGCATGCAGATGAAAACTGAAACATCTTCAGCAGTGATGAAATGATCTTAAGTTGAAGTGGGTCCTTCGGAAAAAAAAGAATGACAGAGTTGTGGCAATATATTCAGACATTTTATCGAGTGTTAAAATGAATTGGCTAGTACTGATAATGCGTGGACTGAACCTGTTATCTTGTGATTCACCGCAAACAGGAGGAACCAATTAGAAGGCAGTCACATCTCAATGTATGGTACTGCTGCAGGCCTTCTTTAAATGGTTGAACCTGTTTGGAAACCATTAGTTGCGCAGAAGCAAACCAGAAACATAGCGATGATGTACAAAGGTTAAGTATAAGGTACATGGAAATGAGACCATCCTAATTGTCATGAAATTCATACGGAAGGCACGTGCAATACAATGTCACTGGACCAGAACATTAATAAAGGCTTAATGACGAGATAAAGACTTGGTCACTGTGTTATACTAGGCTGGAATGATTGCATGATTATGCACGATATTAATATCGTATGTGGCGGGAGAACGGTAAACTTTGACATGGGTCTCTCACTAACCAAATATGTCGAACAAGAGTCAGAGATCAGTTCAAGTGTGCCTTGAAAGAACTGACAAGGTACGCATCAAGACAGCGCATCCGCTTGCTCGCAAATCTGAAAATATGGATCAGATGAAGTGTGGAAATATATTAAACAAGATTATTACATATTAATACATAGCCGTTACCAAACGTCTTTTGATGGAAACAGCTACCATGATAAATAGTATCAGAAGGATGAGAGGAAAATCATTTCTAACCTTCCCTTAATAGTGTTTCTAACGACTCAGATAAGAGGTTTGTTTTAACACGATGCGATTCTTATTCAAGTTTTATTAAACCTGTCCCAGTGTACAACACTATATGTGCCATAACTAATCGGAAGGTAGGAAATGTTTTGGGTAAGAATTTTTCATATACCGAACACTTAAATGTTTTTTCGTGATTTTATTTAATCGTATGTTCTTCCACCGTTTTGCATCGGAAAAGTTTAGAAAAGTAACACCTCTTCCCCTCTTAAAAAGAATAATTGAAAATACTGCTGATTAAAACAGTACAGATCTTTCGCCTCAATCACGATAATCCGAAGTATCTGAATGTATCAAAGATGCAAAAGTTGCATTTAAAAGGACAACTAGTTTGGTATATATATATATATATATATATATATATATATATATATATATAAGCGTTCAAGAGGTGGAAAATCTGAAGATCTGAATTTTTCACGTAACCAATGGTGTTAGTCAGGGACGTATTCTTTCGTCGTTCATTATCTTGTTTTCTTAGGATACTTATCATCTCATCATAGCATCATAACAATCTATCGGTGTAATTTGGTCGGTAGTCTATGCGCCTCATTTTATCTTATTTCGGTATACTGTGTGGCCGATTTGTCATAATTCCATTAATATGGTGTAAAATTTGTCGTGTCTTTACCTGCAGATTGTCATTAACGCAGTCATAATAGCGTACAGATCTACTGGTAATAAAAGAATCCATGTGTTAAGTAGCGTCAAGTTGTAGAGTCATTATTTCAAAAAATTTTCTCAGCAACTTTATATTTGCTGATGATATGTGACTGCTAAGTCTTTGTATTTTAGACCAGATGAAGCAGTTAACTGATTTGTGAAGGTTTTGCAACTGAAAATAAAATACAAAAATCTGTATCTATCGTTTCTGAAACACCTTTCAAATTACTGCATGTTCCAAACATATTTATCCACGGAAAAAGTCTTCATTATGACGATACATATTTTGGTCCAGTGGCGTAGCTTGGGTAGGGCGGGGGGGGGGGGACAGTTGTCCCCGGGCGCCATGTGCCAGAGGCGCCAAAATGAGGAAAATACAACTATTCGTTATCTCAGATGCACTCGAAGGGGGCGCAAAGTTTATGTTTTGTCCCCGGGCGCTAAGTAAGGGGGCGCCAAGTTTATGTTTTGTCCCCGGGCGCTAAGTACCCTCGCTACGCCACTGTTTTGGTCATGTCATAAATTCAAACTTATCTGATGCTGATCATATGATAAAACACTGCAGTGTTTATTTTATTTTATTTTATTTTTGTCACTGGGATTTACCCCCATTGCTTACGTCACGGTTGAGAATATAACAAGATCTATCAAAGTCATCGAGATCTTGACCTTAGCAAGAAGAATTAGTATGTAATGGAGTGGGTCTTGTCCTTTACAAAATGTATTAAAAAAATAGCAAGACATGTCATGTTAGCATTTATTTACCTGTCACTGCTTTTTAATAACTCAGATCTTACCTACAATCCGCTCGATATTAACTATAGTAAAGATCATACAGGTCATGTATGCGTTCAGTACCGACTATTTCAGAAACGGGTGTCGTTGTTTAGAATTTGATTACACATGTCTTTAAATGGAGATTATTGACTTTATTTGCATCCTCATACATGCATATTTCTTGGGAAGGTCATTATTTACAAGTACCCAGAAGTGCATAAGGCAAAGTCAATGTTAAATTGCGTGGACATTTTTAGACGAGGTGAACCTAAAGGAGTGATCCAACACAAACATGATTGAATATCGCGCGCTGTGATGTCGCAATGAATGCAGAGGGTTGCAACAAAATTCGTGCTAACCTATATTGTGACTATTAGACCAGACTTGTTCTTCTCTTTATCCAGTTTAGTTCCTGGCCATAGGGATCGCTAATTTTAGTCTGGACGTTTCTTGATTACAGTTAAAGTTGCACAGCATTTCATGACCAGTATTGAATAGACTTTCGTTAAACTGCTTTAGTATCAAGTTTTAAAACAACAATTAATATTTAATTTAATTTCAATACAATTAATTTCACCACACTGACGTACATTTTAATATCGGTGTTTGTTTTGGTCTTTTTTTTTCGCAAAAATTTCGTTCATGAGGCACACCAATAAAATAGTGAACATCTTCTATTTCTGAAGTGAGAGAATTTATTTATTTATTTATTTTTTTAATGCTACTGAAACTTAGCATCTACACGTTTTACTTCGCGAATAAAGATAGTTACGTTTGATATTCTCTACCAATGTTTACAACGACAATCGATCGCCATTTCTGTAATCTTTCCTTATTGATTGATTTATGCTTTAATTTCAATCAATCATGCTTTTCAAGTTTGTGATTAAGTGAATTACTAATAAAGAACCAAACCAGTCTAATGCTATAGAAGCACTTAACTTAGCATCTACACGTTTTTACTTCGCCAATGAAAACAGTTACGTGTTTGATTAATATGTCTTAAATTAAATTAAATTATCATGAGAAACTCCGATACTGGCTTATATCGAGTTTTCTGTTCTTTACAAAGCTTAATGTTGACACGAAACTGCCATCGGGTCCGCAGCTATAGTGTATGTCAATGTGGTCATGTATGCGCATTTTTTTTTTTCAAATTAAATGAACTCGTAATTGCTGACTAAACCTTAAAAAAAAAAAAAAAATAGTTTAACTAAAGGATATTCAATCCTGATTGTTAGATGATCTGCACCTTAAATGTCATCAAAAATCTTCTAGACGAAATTTGTCGATCGCTGTTTAAGTTTACAATGGTAGTCATGTACTAAATATCAGGCATATCAAAACAAATAAAAGGGTAGTACAGATGTTTTCAACACGAGCTGCAATCATAGTAACATCACAGCGCGCGACATTCAATCAGCTTTTACTGGATCAAACCGTTAGGTTGACCTCATCCAAAAATAGCCATACAATTGAACATTGATTTTGCCTTATGTTCTTCTCGGGTGGTGGGGGTGGTGTAATTAATGAACTTCAAAAAGGAATATGATCGTATGAGTATATAAAGTGAATAATTGTCATTTAAAGGTATGTGTATCAAATTCCACCCCCACCCCCAAATGATAATCGTTGTTGAAATAACCGGTTCTGAAAGCCTGTGAACTTTTCAATAAACTCTGCCAGTAACTAATCTGATTGGTCAGTTACTGGGTAAAAGTATTTTACCATTTTTCTTCTACTTCAAAGTTAGGTCGTTTCTTTTAATTTTTTTTTTTCAAATACAAAATATAAGCTACCAATCAGATACTGATGTACACATAACTTTTCACCGTTCGTCTCTATTATAGTTAGGGCGTTCTGATTACGTCACACTTTGATCTGACGTCATCAAAAAGCTATTGTCAAATTGGTTTCGATTATTAAAGGATGCAATACAGACTCATAAAGTTGCTTCTGATTTTACTTACCCTTTGTTGCATTAAATGTTTCACGATATTTTCCAAGTTGCTGAATTTTTGGTTGCACATCATCGCTGTAGTGTTTTAAAACTTTATATAATGCCACTCGTAGCTTTTGTTAAATGACGTTAAAAAGTGTTTCGATTGGCTCATCGCCAGGTAAAACATTTTGGCGTCACACTGCTTATGACGTAATAGACGCCAACCTGGGTCACCCGGCTCGCTTCGGCTTTCATCATTGTGCAATGATATCTGAAAATACTCTTTCAGATACAATCTGGGCAGGCCGTAACTAAACAGACGCTTTTTCGTCAGTAGGAACAATTCTTTCTTGTCATTCGGTGGAATTCTTTCTTGCCTTGTCTTGACATTCGAAATAGCACGAAATCTCTTTTGAAATGGACTTAAATTTATCAGTTATCTCCCTTTCCCGAGGGGGACACAGAAACAGCCATTTAGTCGGCTATATTCAGTTACCATCGTTTGAAAAGCTGTCGTCGTTTTGTTTTAGCGAAGCATTGATTTTAACAAGGATTTGTGTGGAATTGTTTGCTCTGTAGGATGTTGATGGCTTTGTTTTAGATTTTTTTTATGCCACTCTGGACTTACGACTGTATAGTCGATGGACGATTGTCATTAATCATTAAGGTAACAAATGGCGACTCAAAAGGAAGTGGCGTTGTGAGGAGTACACTTCTTGAGAGTGACATCAGACGACAGTCACGGTATGTCCGATTCGGTTGATTGTTATTATGTTGTTTGTTTCCAGTATTAATACAAACAGTCTACAACTCGATACATTGTTTGTCACTTTTCGACCATGCGATTTAATATTTGTGCAAGACCGGTGTTGATGATGGGTGGTCGAGACTCAACACCGTTCTTGTTCAATGTCGGGTTAATCTGCCCAGACGACACTGCGAGTGTTTCCAGACATAGACCTAGAGGCCTATAACATAACACAGAGATTAGCAACACCTCAGATTGCTGAAAAAAAAAAAGAAAAAAAGTCACATTGGTCATGCATGCGCATTTACTTATGTTAGATTAAATATAAATGGTTCTTTTAAAATTTAACAGTAATTTTCTTTAACCAAAGTCTGCAATCCTGATTATTAAATGCTCTGTACCTTAAATGTCATCAAGAAACTTCCAGACGAAAGTTATTAATCTCTGTGGTCCTTTACAACGGGGCCATGTACTAAACTTGGGTCAGGAAAAGAGCATGTAGAGTGGAATCATGACAATACAGGGTAGTACGAATTTGTTTATCAATATGCGTAGCTTTCATTTGTGACATCACAGCGCGCGACATTAAATCCGGACTGCACAGGCTCACACCTTTAGGTTCATTTCGTCTCAAAATGTCTCCGTACTGAACACTGATTTTGCCGTATGCACTTTTCGCGGCGTCTAAATAATGACCTTCCAAAGGAATGTGGATGTATAAGAATCCAAACGAAGTGAATACTTACCACTTAAAGCCGGTATGTAAAATCAAATTCTAAAAAATGACACCCATCACTGAAATAGGCGGTGTTGAATACCTACATAACCTGTGTGACATTTACTACTGTACTGAGATAGTCGCTAATGCTTGCTAGCCATTTCAGGGTAAGTGCCTGTTTATGTCATGTCATTGGCTGAGTCGGGATGTAAATTGTAGTGCAGTTGCATTAAACTTTACATTCAAAACTTTATTTACGTTTTATGCTGCTATTTTATTTTGTATGATAGGGCTGAATGTGACATATTCAAGAAGTAAAAGCTAATATCAGATTGTAAATATTAAATGTTAATATAACTGTTAATTATATATTTGATAGTGAGATTCAGTGGAGGAAATGATGTCACTTGCTGCCACAGTGGTGACATCACTGTTGGAACTACATTTTTCTCACTTTGGAGATATATTTGCCTTTATAAATGCGATTCAAATCTGTATTTCCATATTTAGCCCTATTTCATTTTTTTCTCCCTTCTCTCTTTCCCTCCACATCATGATGTACAGATCTTAAAATTTGTGGACTGTAGACCCTCTGTTGTACACTTATTCAGTAAATAAGGTGCCATCCAGAAATGCATCAAAACGAACTGCAAACATGTAAGAATGACCTGAAAATGTTATTTGTGTGTCTGGATATATTACATATTCTTTAAAAAAGTGCTTCACATGTTTTCACTGGAGTTTTTTCACTAGTTTTAATGTTTACCAAATCATGAAGACAAGCAGCATTGTCTGCAGCAGTGGTGATTTGGTGCAGTTATTACTACAAAGCAATGAAGTTTCAGATTTGTTGTTTTAGTTGTTAATTGGCTGATAACTTCACACTTTATCAGGGTACAAAAGCAAATGAAATTTTGGACAGGTTGGATGTCCATGAAGATCACTGTAAACCAATAACCTAATGATCTGAGTCAACAATCAATTGACCTTACGCGAGATGATAGATTGCTCCACCTTACCAAATCATGTGACATGACACCCTGCTAACCTCAGACAAACATGCAGTATTTGGCAAAGAAATATGTTTCAGCTTAAGTGATATGTTTATTGAAAATGATTTGTATTATTCTTAAAATTGTAAAATTTCAAAGTTGCATTAATTATACTGCAGTAGACAATATTTATATTTGCAGTTCAAGTTCGTATAGTAATAATCTAAGTGTGTTATTTCAGTAAATGATAAAAATCAATTTTAAAGCTGCTCGAGAACTTATTCATATCAAGGAAATTCACTACAAGGTGCTAATGTATTTATTATATAATCTTGTCCTCATTAATTTTATCTGCCTTATGTTCATGCTGCCTTGGAAGTAAATCAATTAAAAATTGATAACAAAATCATAAATAATTACTGTTTAGAAGTATACTGTTGTGCATAATAATTTTAAAGTTCTACTGTGTTCGTCAGATGGAATTTTGATCAATGATGTCTCTTAATGTAAACATATAAATGCATGATAAATATATGGGACAATAATTATCTGAAACCGTTGTTTTTGTATTTCTTTATTATTACATTTTTGTATCCCCACCCCTCCTTCATCCCAATGAGAATGTGAAGAGTCACTCAAGTATCTGAAAGATCAAGACGATAAATCATTGTTTTTGGGACAAGCCAACATTAAAGTGTAAATTTTCTAACTTTAAAATAATGCAGTCTGGGGTTCAGTGCTTCCTATACAAGAAAATAAAATACATCAAAGCCCAAAAGTTGGGTTTCTCCACCCATATTCTAGAAACTTTTATATTTACATATATTTTTCAATTTCAATTCTTTTTTTTTTCCTTCAAGCCATCAACGGGACATGCTTTTTTCATACTTTCATGCAAATAAACATGTTGTAATTGCCATCAATTGCTTCCGTATTCAGCTGCTCGTATGCGAGACCACAAAAAAAGTCTTTACCCAGCGAAGTTTTTTTTTTTTTTTTCGGGAAAGGAATACATCTAATTCTTCTATTTAGATGATATGGATATCAACAGTCAGAATGACAAGGCTCCCACTGACTTCATTTCACCATTATCAATCGAGAAATCAACAAATCATTGCAAAAATTATAAATACTTATCATAATCAATTCATTATTGCCACAAGCAGCTTCTCAGACAAAAATGGCAGATGCAAGCAATGCCTGGAGGTGTGTCTAATTTATGCTCGCTGATTGGTTAATTGATCAGCATGATTGACAAGTAGCAATAGGTCAGTTATTGGGATAGAGTAAAGGGTGTCGGTGGTCTAATTAATTTCTTCTGTCACTATTCTATTTCTAATGTTTTTTTTCTTTTTTTTTAAAGATGATTGTAAAGTAATGCTTTGACTAAATGGGATCAGATATAAACCTGTGATTTAAAAAATAGAAAATAAAGAAGCACCCATTGCTTAAAACTAGGATTAAGAAAGTATTTTTATGAATAGTGCCTGTAAAATTGTATGCTTGATTTTAGGATCCCAAAATGACTGAAAGTGAATAATAAGATCAGATAGATAAGTTGAGCAGTTGGCACAAAATGTATTCATCTCTTAAATAAAACCAAATCAAATTCCTTGAATGAATGATGAAGATATACATGAATAAAAAATTATAACATCTGGGATTTCCAAATAGGTTTGTATTAAGTTTGACCCTGTTGAGGAGGGGCTCACAACCAACAAGGTTTACAATAGTTTGATAGTTTCTGCATGCTCTAATGGTAAGTTCCAAATAATTGTGGCACTCATATCTGCTGTTGCAAGTTGTGACTATGCCTTATGGTTGATGTACAGTGTGTATTTCATCTTGATCTTATGCAGGAATAAGTCTTTGGGGACCTTAGAGTAATTTTGTTTCTTGAACCCTACATAAATCTCCATGTTTTTGATCAAAGTTGAAAAGAGAAATGAAGTCAGAGGGCATTGGGCCATTTTTAAAAAAAATATAAATGAGCAAAAACAGTAGCTTCAAGATTGTGTTTAGTATCATGTATTAAATGGCAACACAAGGGAGGTTGGTTGGGGTGGGCATTTGAAAATTTAATATTATTTCACCTTCACCTTCATGTTGTGGGGACAATTCTTCAACTTATGTTTAGGAAGGGGAAGAAAAAGGTTGGAATTTGACATAAAAACTTAACTGTAGCAAAGTATGGACATCACTAAGGCATAATGCCCCTGGGTGCCAATAAAGAACATTGTCCCAGTGTGCCTTGACTTTCATGCTACCACTGCATGTGATAGTACTGTGGATGTGTCACAATTACTGAAAACAAGTACTCGGTGGCAATAAAATCTGCAGCTATCGACTCTTTGAACTAAAGGGAAGTAAATATATGTTGCAGATCACCCCATTTAGCTTAATTATGAAACAATCACATAGTTACTTCTCTACATATTGTACCAGCAGTGCATTACCAAGTCGGCCAAAGCAAGGTACAGCATATTATTATTATTATTCAAGCTGCACAATTGAGCACAAATTTTAGGTAAGAAATAACATATAGAGAACAGATCACATGCTTCACTTTGTATACACACAAGTTTATAGGTTTTGATACAGTTAAGCAGAAGATCTTCATAATGTGGAGGGATTTATGGATGGGGCTGAGCGGGAAGATGAGTATTAACATTTTACCAATATCTTTGAAGAACTTGGAAATAAAAAGGTAGCATTTTGTGGGCTGGCTCAAGGTCACATTCAGGAAGATTAGATAACACTTTATTTTGAACAGGCCTGACAGATGACTCACATATAATATGAGAGTGGTCTGAACTAGACTGAGCGGTCCCTGATTGTCGGGCAAGCCATCAAAGTTTTGAACTCTGAAAAGCATGGTTACCCACTGGACAGCTACACTATTTGCAATCTATCTTTGCCAGTTAAATCATGTGGTTGTCTACACTAGAAGTTCCCTACAATGACTACACTGAAAGTGATTAATCAGCAGAGAATGAAATTATGTTGCAAAATGTGTGATCAAATTATTAACTTCATTTGTCAGTAAATGATACCAAAAATGCATGGTCGTAATCACACTTGTGAATTTAATATTCAGGCAAAAAAAAATGTGTGGTTCCTATTGCACTGGTTTTAAAATTAGGGTAGGTAGTTAAGGTATTTTTTAGCATATATATTATAATGATTAGTATATATAACATACTAAGCCCTTCATGCACTGGGCAAAACCAGCTCAGTTAGATGTACACTTTTATTTTTACCCTGGGAGAAAAAAGTGCTAGGGTCAGCAATGAAAAACAGACTGTTGGCCAACTGAAAACTCACAATTTTTTTTGCCTTATGACAAGTTAATATTCTATTTGCCCTTTGAACAGAAAGAAACTGTAACATTGATATAAAATGATGAATTTCAGAGTTTGAAACTGATATACTTCTCCTTGTATGTATCTCAACTTTATGAAGAAAAAAACCCAATTTCTCTGGTCTTCAGCAAATTTTATTTTTATTTTCTTTTACTAAAATTTTCTTGTTTTACACATTTTTGGACTTTATTTCATCTTGTGGTTGGCATTTTTCTGCCTCAAATAGTGCATATCAGTGTATCATGTAAGTTACCAGATATATTCTGTTGGTTAAATTGTCTATCTTTGCACCAAAAGAAGCACTGAGTAAGTATTTATCATTTTAATGTATCAACATTGTATTATGTATGAGTGATTATATGATTTGGAGGGAATAGAATTAAGTTTAACAGGTTTCTCAGTAGATTAAAACCTGACAAGTCAGTTGACCCTTGATGCCAAAATCTCAGAAATGAAAATCTGAAGAGTCAAAACTGAAATTTCAAGAGTCATTTGTTTCTGAGTGAAGAGCTTGTAGTGGGCATTATATATTATTCATGGAGGAAACAGATGCTTATGATTTCTTGCAACTTTAGATTTATTCTCAAAATTCTTCTCAGAATCGTTACTGTCTGTTTCTTTGGGGTCTGCGGATTGGAATGATCATCACAATCAGGTCATGTCTGAGAGACTAATACCAGAAAAGAAAATATACCTCTTTGAACCATTGTGATTAATTAATTTAACCATTGTGTGACATTTCAGTCCAAAAAGGAAGACGTGTATATGCTGTAGTTTGCTGCAAAGATTCTTTTGTTAAATAAAATCCACAAGCAATTTTAATTTCCTTCACAATATCACTAACTGGGGACCACTGATGGCATTAATTGTGAAAAGAAGGCTTCCAAGTTATTTTCTGGTTCAGATTTCCCCTTAAATCACATTTTTGTTAAGGTTGCTGACTGTTCTCCAGTATTCCTCCAAGCTACATTCATCATGTGGAGAAAGTTTCTGAGTTGGACATGATATATATTCCATGAGATTCATATTTCTTAGCTAGTGTTTTTTTTTAAACATTGGGAATAAGCATGTTTCATCATTTTGACAGAATTTAAGCTAAAACTTATCAACTTCCCTTAAATATTCCTCTAAAAGTATCTTGAACAGCACAAAGACAATTAATTTTAAAAAAACCACAACACCTACTCAAGTATTTCTGCCAAAATCATTTATTGGCCTCTTTCTCCTTGTTATCTCATGCCCACCAAAGGTCAACTGATTTGTATTAAAGGACTTGGAAGCCATTATGGACTATCTTTGATCCCATGACTACCTATAACACCTTATAAAATATCATGTATTTGGCCTTAAACTCTCCAGAGTACAACAGTAGGACTATTGGTAGCTATACTTGATCCCTACATTGCCATAAACTTCATGATAACTAGTGTACCTTATTAATTATCTTCTGATAAACATAGAGACCTCATATTTTTGGGATGAATAGCCACTTTAATGTATGCCCATTGCTTCACATTTCTGAGTGTCACTATGTCAAGTTTAATATTTTTTTCTGTGCTTGTACCCTTCAGGTGTGTGTTAAATCTTCATATCTAGCACATTTTCATTTACCTACATCTTACTGATCTATAAGATTAAATGAAACATGTTTCATCTTTTCAGGCCTAGCCTGGTATCCGGAACAGGGTGGAAGAGTTGGATTGGTTTGGAAGGTCTCCAGTAGTCGGTTGGTGATACCAAGGTCTCATGAAGACATATCCTATGTATCTTCATCATCATATATCTTTGTGTATTTTCCTAATTTTCTATTAATAGCAACTGTATATGACCCATTTAAACGAAAACAGACTGGTTTTGTTAATGTTGAGCTTTGCCTTGCACATTCATTATATTGATAATCAAGTTAGTGGACCAGTCTGTACTTTTCAAGAAAATGGCGCCAGATATTAAGCAAAACAGGCTTTTATGTTTTGCCTTGTGGATGTAAATTTTTGGAGCAGTTGGGTCTTTTTTAACTTTAAACCATGTCTGATCAGAAAAAGGACGAATCAACACCACTTTACAAATTTGTACAGTAGAACCTGTCATGAGCGATCTCTGCTATGAGCAACCACCTGTCATGTACGACCACAGTCGTAATGCACGGATCGATTTTATTATGTAAATGCTCTGCTATGAGCGACTACCTGCTGAACGTGACCAGCGACCGCGATTTCTTGGCAAAATATGCATTTGGACACTGCTATGAACGACCGCGTCACAAAAAAAACGAGGATAAACTCCACCAACTTTTATTTAATCCCTGTAAAAACGACCACTCATACCGTTCTAAATATATATAAAAAAAAATAAAAGATAGGCTGGCTACCGAACACTGAATTATTTTAGCTAGGCTTATAGTGATTTATAGTTTTTGTCGTAAACCAGACTAAAGTATATGTAGATTATTTCCTAGCCTGGTTCCCTGCTTCTTATGCTCCCTGTGTTGTTCTCCATTATTCTTATAGGGGTGAGGAACACAGAAAGCATACAGAGCAGGGAACCAGAGTAATTATTCTCGCACTTAACTTGCTTCCCGGCCATTGTAGGACCTGACATCCCTATGACGACTGTATCGCGAGAACAGACAGACACCAGTGACCTTTATGTAATCAATTATTACAACGACCGCTTGATTAGTATAGATTGTTCTGATCAAAAACAAACATAAAAGGAATATTTAAAAAAAAGGATTGTTGGTACCGGTGATAGATGATACAGTCCGTAAACCAGGCTAATGTACATGTCATGAAATGCCGTTGAAGTGCCAAAGTTGACAAAGTGGCTGCATATATTGTTTGTCTCGAGTTAATCGGTATTGCCGGGGGTGAATAAGGTCATTGTCTATTAAACCAGCAAGAGAGAATCATTTTCGGGATTCGATTGATAGTGCTCAAGACTTGTGATGTTTGTTCCCCCCCCATGTTAAGTGATGACATCCCAATCACAAAGCTGTCGTCTGTTCAAGTTGCTGCGACCGGGTTACACAGTTTGCATACAGAGTTAATCCCTGTATGTCATCTTTTAATGAAGCCATTGACTTTTGTCTCTGAGTAAATGGTCCTGTTTCTGGATGAGATAATTGTTTGGTTTTTTTATTTTTTTATTAATTGTTAGATATGCAGTGCACATGTATAGATTTTTCATATTTTCCCACAGCCACCGTCTTTACGTTCGATATTACAACTGAGCATTAATAATTTTAACACCTAGAATTTTAATAACAATGAACGAACCTCCAACTAAAAAGGGACAAATTTTAATGCTGGAGAAAATAATTATTGTAACTGAAAGAAATGAAAAAGTGCAGACCACTCGCAAAAAAGCGGTTTAAATGTTGGTAAAACAAATTTAGGTTGTTATAAAGGAAAACGAGTAATTCAG
Source organism: Megalonaias nervosa (assembly GCA_016617855.1). Classification (NCBI taxonomy): domain Eukaryota; kingdom Metazoa; phylum Mollusca; class Bivalvia; order Unionida; family Unionidae; genus Megalonaias; species Megalonaias nervosa. The sequence goes on from JAECUM010000736.1 coordinate 23,673, forward strand.
AAACAATTTCATATGCTCAAATATGTGATTTCAAATGTAAATGTGATTTCATGTTTAATGACCGAAGTATATCTTTATTACAATATAATTTTGTTTTTAGATGAATGCATACAATATTTTAGCAACAACTACTAATAAAGAATAGAATACATGTACAGTGATTGTGGTTATTTTTCTTGAAATTGTTCTGAAACTGGACCTTGGAAACGTATTTTTGTACAAACCTGCTATGAAAGACCACCTATCTTGAGAGACCGCTTTTTGTTGGCAGAAGGGGTGGTCTCTCATAACAGGTTTTACTGTATTGAAGAATATGAGAGTGATGCAATAAAGCACCAGTATTGAGCACTTTGTCATGCTCATTGCAGAGTTTATGGACTTCATGAACATTCTTCAAAAGCTGGACAAGAAGACTAGTTAAAGTGAGTTTTTAGCATAAAATTACATTTATGCCTTTCTCGGAGTTGGCATGTATGATTATGGCTTGGTTGTCTGTATTTTGGCAACAGTGCACAATGAGTAATGAGGCATTGATGCTGATCCGTAAATGAAATCTGTGACCCATTGCATATTGTTTTGTTTGCAGTACAGCCTATGATAAAAATGGTGGATAACCTATGACAAGAACTGTGAGTTCATCTTTTAAGGTACTCTAGATTATCATGATATATTAGAATTTGGACACAATGGAAAGTTCAGTAGTGAGAAACAAATGTAGAGACTATATAGGAAAAATAATTGTGATCTGAGTCCATTAAGGGGATCACTTAACAGCTTGTGTACACATAGAAGCATCATCTTGTTCCACTGGTATAACATTTCCAGACCCCAGTAGACTGGTTCTGACTGGTTTCTGTAATGGGATAGAATGCACAAATATACAGAATTTGTTTTAATATCTTAATAATAATGAAAAGCTTTAGTTTTCAAAAGTGGCAGGATAGATTTCAGCTATAAAACAGTATGTGCTGTAGATGGACTTTAAAACAGTATTTTTCTCCTACTACGCATAAAAGCACATTTATGTTGATGGGCAATCAGACTCCAATATTTTATCAGAGTTAAACCAATCAAATCATGATTCATTCCATCTTCCTCGATCATAACATTAAAGATGATCTCAGAACAATCTTACCTTATTCATCATGTCTAACCTAAACATGACATCTGTAACCTGTTAGTGCTGCCCAGTTTATATTGATTCTGCATAGGTACGATATTATTGGCAGCTAAGATGTTGTTGTTTATGGGTTTAATGTTGTTTCTCAGTGCAAGATAGGCTATACATGGTGGTTAGTATAACTGGTGGAGCAAGAACTTGAGAAAACCCTGTTAAGAAACACCGACACATGGGAAGCTACTGGCAGTATTCTCACATACATTGTCTGAGCCAGAGACTGCAACTTCATGGACAGAGGTGAGATGGCAGTGATCGATAAAGGCGAGCACTTTAGACCACTCAGACACCCAGAGACCTGCCACTAAGTGTAAACAGTATGTAGTAAATGTTGACCACTGATGCACACAGTCAGTTTATTATGGACAGTACTTGCTGAAGTAGAAAATTATGTGAATCAAGGGTTGGAATCACCATGTGTCAGAAATGAGTCAAATTTAGATTCCAAGCACCTAAACCATTTGATATATATCTATTAGGAACCCTGCAGCTACAATCTCAGTAGGTGAGGATGTTTTCAGTATACTGGTCCGCTTTTCATCTTTCAACATACTGGCCCACTGGTCTGGAACATTATTCCCAGTGACGTAAGGCAGGCTGCTGGCATTTCATGTCATAATTAATGTCTTAATTGGATGAAATCTTAAGAAAATCAAACAGGTCTAAGTAATATAAATACCTTCTGCTTTTCTCTGCTTATACATCTTTTTACAGATGAATTTTTCAATACAATATATTTTACTTAATTTTAAGTGCTCACTGATGCTTGTGTATTATGAGCTTGAAACGTGGATTTTCAGAACAACTCGTTTCTTTAGTGTGAAGCCACATTTGTTGTCGTATTGTGCTGTATATACTGTATATATTGTAAATAAAAAGGCCTTGAGGTAGATTATTGTTCATGTAACCGAGTTACCTTCTCTAAATAAAGTCGTTATTATTATTATTATTATTATTACTAATGAATTGAAGCTAAAGAGAACTTGATTATTTTGAGGAAATATTTCTGGTGTGTCATCTTCGGGCAGTTCCAGTTTTGCAGAACCCCGAAGAGTGCCAGAAAAAATTAACATGCCTTTTTTCCAGTCAGCCTATAACTGCTGGGTGGTGGCAGAATGTATTATTATCATGCATGACTGTATCTGCCAGTTCATTAATAAACAATAACATATGGCATAAATAACAACTAGCAGAATATATGTTGCCAGTAAAAACTAATTTTTATCTTTGTAAATAAATTTATTATAAACCATAAGCTTCAGAGTCTAGTTGCTTCAGGGGGCTGTAACTGTGATGATACACTTGATTGCCCAAATCTAAAATTTAGTTGTCACAGCTGTAAGCAGTGGAATATTTTTTATTTTTATTTACCACAGCTGTAATTGATACCAGTTTTTACTTTAATGGAAAATGATGACATGTAGAGGCTATTGTGAAATTACCACTTATTTGACTTGTGATGTTACATCCATCCCATTGATTTATTACTCTCAAAGTGAAATCCATTTATCACAGAATTTCCAAGAAACCATACAAATCAAATGAGAATACATGCCCTGTTTTTATTTTTGTATTCAGTATTGACTATATATCCCCGAAATATCACAGAATAATAAGAGTAGCCCACATATTGAAATGCATGTTCTTGTGGTAGACCTGCAGTATGGTGGCCTCGAGTGTGCACTTGCATATTCATGTACCATCATGAGAATGTGAACACAAGCCTTTGGTTTGACAACCAGTTGCTAATCTCAGTGCTATATAAGTCTTTGCTGCTACCATTTATCTGTAAAGTTACAATTTTTAATGATTTTGAACTCATTTCAAGTGATAAACTGTTCGTGTAAGTTATTTAATTTTGAGCTCTCCAAATCATTCACCAGAGGAACTTATATGATGGCTAGATGTCTGTCATCCACCAGTTTGTTAGCCCAAGTTTGTTATTGCTGCTTCTGCAAAATGACTTGAAGGCTTGTTATAAAACTTATACACATGTTCACTGTTTGTTGGTCTTAATTGCTAAGACATCCAATGTGTCTGACACAGTGGCCATCTTCATAATCTTGTTATTGATGCTTCTTCTGAACGGATGGTCACCAGAAGACTTCGTATGGTGTCTGGTTGGTCCTAATAGAAAATGATGCCAATTCAGTAATGCCACCATGCCATGGCAGACTTCTTGAAAATCTTTCTGTCAGTACTGCTCCTTATGGATTGTCGTATTGACACAGGATTTTTTACTAGAAGACTTGTGGTGGTATCAGGTGGCTAATAAATGAAAATGATGTAGATCTTTCATTCAGTAGATTTGTGATGGTGACCATCTTGAAAGATCTGTAATTTCAAACGAATATTAGAGACGGTTTAAGCAGTTCACATATCTGTCCAATAGATGGGAATTGGATGCAGTACCAACTCGACCGCTCCGGTGGCCTATGTGGTTAGAGTATCCGCCTCGGAAGCGAGAGGTCGCGGGTTCGAACCCCGGCCGAGTCATACCATTAACCAAAGACGTATAAAATTGGTGCTAGCAGCTGCCTTGCTTAGCGCTCAGCATTCAAAGGTTAGTGTTTGGACTGGTCGGCCTGGTGTCAAAATAATGTGATTGGGCAGGACATGATGCCCCAGTGCTAGACATCACTATAAATTACCGTACTGCAGACATCGTAGCAATATGACTAAAATAGTTAAAGCTACTTTAAAATTCTAAATCGCACACACACGGAGTGCCGACTCAATTCATTTGGACCAAGGTTAACTCCATAGCAGTTGTTCTTAAAGAAGATAAGTGTGTGTGTGTGTGATTTGGGTTTTTAACGTAGCGTTAACAATTTTCCAGTCGTATCGCTACGATGTCTGCCGTGTGGCATTTATCGTGATGTCAAGCACTGGGGCATCATGCTGCAGACATGTAGCATGATGTCCCACCCATTCACATTCTCCTGACACCAGGCCGACCAGTCTTAATACTAACCTCTTAATGTTGAGCGCTAGCGAGGCAGCTGTTAGTACCATTTATATAAGTCTTTGGTATGATTCGGCGCGGGTTTGAGCCCGCGACCTCCCGCATCCGAGGCGGACGCTGTAACCACTAGGCGACCGGAACGGTCAAAAATAAGAGACAGAAGCATGTTGTCAAGAAGAAGAGTCTGAGGGTCATAACAAAGACATTGAAGACATTTCTTCTGAGATCCCCAATATGCATGTTGTGGATGAAATTGTACTTGATGAAGAAATTAAATCACTGAACCTAGGTTAGTACTGCAGTGTTTCCTAACATTTATAAACATGAACACAGCTTAGAATAATTTAAACGATGCCATTTAATAAACATGTTCATAAAGACATCCTTTTACCCTATATACATGCAAGGCATACCGAAAAGCTTACTCGTATTATACCGTGCATATTGTACCATGCTCAGCTTTAGATTATTTCATTTTCTCTGCGTCTTTTACCGCATATGATGACAGGATTCAGTATGTACGATACGGGTTTGTTTAATATATTGGAAAGGTTACTTTAAAAAAAAAAAATCAAAGGATCATCATGATGTCGTTTCCTACTGCTATGTAAAATGATGCAAAATTCTTGATAAATAAATAAAACATGCAGCCTTTTGTACTGTGTAGCCATGGTATGAAATTCTATTGTGGGTTCTACAACGACTATCCAACCTTTACATTGGCTTGCAAAGTTTAAATGGTATTTCTTTAAAATAAAATGTTATTGATCAAAGGATTTGTTAATAAGCATGTTTTTCAGAGGTAAATTATGTAATTTAAATATTTTATCCAAATTATCTGTAAATCAACCTAATGTGTAATGTTGTTTAATGTGTGCTGCAACAGTTCTTGTCAACTTCGACTTTATTTTCTTCTAGCGATGCCACATTCTGTGTGAAGATCATAATACATTAAAAGAGTGAACATAAATACTGTATCCTATATAACAATACTCTTAAGCAGAGCGTTAAAAATATGTCATTTAATTGAAAAAAAAAGTAGTTACTGCATTGCCGGCAGCCACGTGCATGTTTGTTCACACTTTTACCAATTTTGTAAACATTTACTGGCAGCAAACTAAACCAAGCCATTTAAACATACAAACGTTTAAGCCTTAAACCTGGTAATGTAAATACGGAGGACTTGCAGGGAATTTCCTGCACCAGCTTCTAGTCAAGGAGTGCTCAGCATAGATCAGTTTAGAAATATATCTGCATACGTGTTGAACCTGTAATTACAAGGATGTTCCCCACCCTACATATCTGGGGGACAACTTTTTAAAAGGACAATGGAAAATTATAGTCGGGGCCGTAGAGAGCGATCACGGGCCCTGGGTAAGAAACACCCGGGCCTCTCCTAGTTCTTGTTCAGATAAAATATTTTTTTTTTTATAAAATTAGAAAGTGTTGTTCGGCCAGGGCCCCGGGGATATATCCCCAGTTGCCCCCCCCCCCCCATGTCGGGCCTGATTATAGTGCATAAAGCACTAGTTGTGCGAAAAAATAAGCTAACCCTATTTGCCTTGAAAGTTTTACCATGTTCGTCGTCTGCACTTTAATTTTTCTTTTGACACTTGTGAAAATGTTAACACGTGTGAATATCTGGTTAACCTGAAATAACCTGCACCATAAAAATTTCCATTCCAGGTAATTCATTTAACTTTAGCATTCACTTAACTCTGCCAGTATTAATTACAAAAAATACCCATGTTTTCTAAATTTTCTTTTCAAATTAATAAATCATTAATTAAATGATAAATTGTGTATTTGTATACATTGTGTCTCTTTTGTCATTAATTCAGCATCAGAATAAATCTTCCTTGCCGTAGGTATGACTTTATCATCGAAAATACGATTCACTACCTGCTGTCAAAGACTTTACATTGCGACTCAGCTGACTACATGCTTTGAATGTTTTTATTGCATGATACATTGTTTTAAAATGGATGTTGACTGGCATCTTACAGTTTTTGTAGCCTTAAATAACTTTGACCAATGCTAGCATCATCATTGACGTATATGGTCATCTACTAAAGAAAAATTATAAGTATTTTTCTGTCTTTTTTCTAGATTAAAAGATATATCGAGAGGGGTGCACAGCATGAAAATTAGGGGAAATAGGAAAAAAATTTGACCCCATGCTCAAGATGCAACACTGTATATGTATATATGTTCACAACCAATTCTTCCTAACCGCTCCAGTGACCTAAGTGGCTAGAACGCCCGCCTTGGATGCAGGGAGATCGCGGATTCGAACCCCGGCCGAGTCATACCAAAGATTTATAAAAATGATATTACAGCTGCCTCGCTAGGCGCTCAGCATTAAAAGGTTAGTGCTAGGACTGGTCGGCCTAGTGTCAGGATAATGTGAATGGGTGGGACATGATGTTGCTTGTCTGCAGCATGATGCCCCAGTACTAGACATCACTATCAATTGCCATACTGCAGACATCGTATCGATATGACTCAGATTGTTAAAGCTACGTTAAAAATCAAACACACAAACAGCGTTTTTGACAAATGTTGACATTTATTTGTCATTAACAGAATATCAGCCTTAAGGAAGTTCTGCATTTTGTTCTGTTCCATTTATTTCAAAAGCAGAAATTGCACACATATTTTTTAGTCAAAAAACCTGAAGTCGAATATTAGCAAATTATCGTGAAAAAGCTTGCCAAAAATATAATTGCTGTAGTTGTCGCTCGTCCTCTTCTCTCCCTGTCCTTACAGAATATTAGCAAATTATCGTGAAAAAGCTTGCCAAAAATATATTTGCTGTAGTTGTCGCTCGTCCTCTTCTCTCCCCGTATACTTACAGTTAGATGATTAAAGATATGCACTGGAAACACTCGCAATACCGAGGGTGGAGTGGGGAGGGAAGTAAAAAAGTCGACGAAGAGTTTGTGAGACCAAGCCTCCTGCTGAGACCATTAGGACGAAGCTCCAGGAAGCTCCTGCACTTTTGATGTTTCCAGTTATAATTTAAACCATCTAAGAGTAAAGTTTTTTACCCTTGAAAAACGTTCCGGTTGTTTAATGCCAATTTATAAGTGGGCGCACTGGCTCGGTCTCTCTCTCTCTCTCTCTCTCTCTCTCTCTCTCTCTCTCTCTCTCTCTCTCGTCATATAAGCGCTTAGAAAAAGACTTCACATCTGCAAAAGTTTCAGTAAACCGAAAACACCTAAAAACCGAAAAAAAACCCCAACACATTTGGAGGGGTTGTACTGTGTGTATGCGTATGTATCTATGTGAGGACGTGGAGTGTGACATGATCCCCCACCTCTATGGTGCTTTGCTAATCGTTATCTACCACGACCCGGATCGAGCAAACAATAAAATAAAGATGAAATTAATGGATGGAGTAACATAGATCTGGGCAAAGATATAGAATAGAACAACACGAGTCCCTGATTGTAAAATATAACAATTTAATCAATTACATAAACAAAATGAAATTGAACATGACATTTGAATGATACACTTTCTCTTAGAAACAGAGGAAATCAAATGCGTAATGATTTAATATTGCATTTATGAAACGAGTTGAATATTGTCCAGATTTTGCGAGCCTTGGCGAGCAAAAGCTGGACATTATTCAACGAGTTTCATAAAATTTGATATTAAATCATTACCCATTTGAGATTCTTTTTATCACGTAGTTTTTATTTCAGTGGAAATTATTTAGGTGGAAAGAAGAACGAATAATTTTGTTCATTCTCACAGACGTTGCACCTTTCATTTGTTGTGCGTAAAAAATAGTCCCAAACAAAGTTGAACTAGTATTAACGTTTAAAAGTAGATAGTACTTTTCTTACAGTCTGTAAGTCAAACAACAAGCGTCCTTCCTATTAAACAGAACATCTTGCACAGCGTCCGATGCGCGTGATGTCGCATTGTTTGGTGCAGTACCCGATAAGAATGTAGTAGACGATCCATGTTAACGCAACCAAACATGCCACTTTCATAACTGAAGATTACATTGTTGCAGTATTCATGTGAAAGAAGGTTTACTGGATGCAGAAATTCCCATATTTACTGTAAAGTATTTGTGACCAGATATTTACAGTATTTAACTTGGAACAGCAGACTGCAAAGTACGTAAACAAATTTCATTTTGAGTCGGAATTGCATCACATATTTACCGCGTAAATATGCAGTGGTTGGATAAACTTCTGTCAGTTTGGAGACCTGTTTATGCCCACATTCTTCTGTCAACAGAGGTAAGTTTATTTACTTCTCTAAGTTAACATTTAAATCACACTTGTATATAGGGTGGATTCCATGCAACAGATATACTACCTCCCTCAACCCACACCCCACACAAGCAATACCCATAGTTTTACTTGTTGTTTTTATTGTTTTTCTCTTGTGGTTTTAGTCATTTTTCATATATGTTATACATGACGTAACAAATCCCTGTGGAGGTAAATCAGCAATATTGAAACAGACGAGACCATTTTCCCCCAGTTCCCTTTCGCGATTCGATTCGAAAAATGGCGGCCAAAAATGTTCATTGAAAACAAAAAATTCCAGAAGGCGGGGTTAAAAAAGTTTTCCCACGATCGCAGCCATTCAGTAAAGAGAATACTGCACAATAATTATTTGGACTTATTTGGACCAATCAGAATCACATAAAGTGATATGTTCACATGTTATAATATCAAAAATATGAAACTGCACACACTGTAGGCAAAGTCTACGGACTATGTGATAAATAGAATTACAAAATTTACGCGAAATGTAATAAGCCGTTCTGTTATGATGATAAAACAAATTTCATCATAGAACCGAGTGAATGATCGAAATCAAATTGCCTGCATGTCAGCATAACCTGGTTGCTCCCGGTCCTTTCAAAATCACTCTGTTGGTGACAGGCCAGTCTCTCTCTCTCTCTCTCTCTCTCTCTCTCTCTCTCTCTCTCTCTCTCTCTCTCTCTCTCTCCAACATCTTCAGGTCCTCAATCGTAATTTGGTAGTGTGCCGTCTTTTCCACTACGTGGTGCACCTACAGAGTCATTTTCCTTCAAATATTTAAAAAGAAACCTAAATATTTGTCAGTTGCTTTTCTGGTGTCAAACAATATTCCCACTCTTGTTATGTCAGATATCGTCTTGTCGCAACTCAAGAAACTAAGGCTGTGGTCAGTTCGCAACCTGATACTGATACACAATCCTATGAACATAAATTTACTGTCTCTGTAGTGGCTACTCGCATTCCTAACTGGGACCATGACATATCTCTATGTTGTCATTTCCTGCACTTGACCCAAGGTTAACATCTGTCGGACCGTTATCCCAGCGTATCCTAATTAAAATCCAACCATTAACCATTGCAAGCTATCAGTTTATGGCAAGTCTAGCCCGTAGGTCAATCTTAATGGTTATGTGTCACGCTGACCACGACAGAATGGTCAGCGTGACACGAAGTAAAACCATAGAAGGATAGGCAGGCTATTGCCATCCAGTCACCAAGATTTTGAGCAGTGTAGTACTGGTATTGGATTTGAATACGTGGTGAACAGGTTTAGATTTCCCAGTATTATGTTACCCAAATGGCAGTATTATGCTACCCAAAATTCGCTTTCAGTTATGAGCAATATCGGAAAACAGGAGTTGATTGAATATAATCGTTAGAAATTTCAAATATCAATATAGAAACACATCTCAACTGTCACGGAATTGTCTCATTCCTAACCTAAAATCATTATATGTGAACGAAAATGTAATCGAGTTTCGTTTACCGCGCACAGGTTTACCTTGGGGTGATTTATTTTCGTCTTTAACTATTTCAGAATACTGAGTTCTGATTACTCGCAGTGCCCGCAGTGAGGAACCCAATGACCGTATGTTCCCTGGCCGTGGAATTCACCATAACCAGGGTACTTACAGAATAAAGTCTGACTGTATTATCACAGTACATTGTGTTTTGTCAGGAAGCTGTCCACATTACGGATGGCTTCTTGAACTATCGAAAATCATATAAGGCAAAATATCTTACAGCGTGCTCTGTTATTAATTGTGTGTTGAAAAATATATACACCAGCAACCTTTATGGATGGCTTCCAGGACAAAACAAAAAGCCTGTAATGCAAAATATCTTAAAGCGGGCTCTGCCGAACCAAACCATGTATTGATTGTGTGTTGAAAAATACAAAAACAATAACCCTTGCGGGAGCAATCTTCATCTATTGACCTCTTGGATAGGGAATCGTAGAACTCAGGAGTTTCAGTTAATCCGTGTGCTCCTGTCGATGGTGACGTTCGCTCAGAGGACTCTATTGGTTTTCTCGTAGTGAGGGACCAATACTTCGGGAACAACAGGTCTGTAGGCAAAATGGAGGTTCTCGAGGGATCTTTCGGCAAACTGGGAGGGGCGAGCCTTCGTGGTGGCTCCTTACCCATCTACGAGAGCTGTGGAACCAGAAATACGTCGTGATCACCAACTGGAAGCCATGACCTACACATGAGTGAAAATCAATAATACACACATCCTCCTTGTGGATGAAACATTATGTCTATACTTTGATACCCTTGGTGATGTATTAAACATTATCAGTATTTTTGTAAATATTTTATACTTTGATACCATTGGTAATAAATGAAACGTTGTTCACATTTGTGTTTAAATTCTAAACATTGATCATCCATGGTGACAGGTCCATATATCAATCGTATATATTTTTAAGTTCAGTACTTTAATTCCTGTTCGATTACTGGTTGAAGTTACATGTTCTGATTAGTTTCAGTTAAAAACGATATCATTTCCTTATATCATTCTGTTAAATCCATTGTTGAACTTTAATCGCACGAGTATGATATCGGCTTCATTCATCATGCAAGTATACGATACATAAACATCTCATTAACGTCTTACTGTTAACACCAACTGCATTGAAATTTTGATCCTATAACGTTTCTGTGAAAAACGCGTTATCGAATTTGTTTCATGCCACCCATATTTATATTGCGCAATAAAGATGGTTCAAATCGTCTGCTTTGTGTTTAATTACTCGTATGGTTTATGAGATTGATTGATGCTAGTATTCGTTATAAATGTGATAATTTCAGTGGTCTATAGTCCGTATCAGTGAAAGTATATTAAATAAACTTTATTTCATGATTTGTTAGAATTGAAGAGTGTCTGAAATACAATATTTATTTATTTATTTATCGTGTGCAGTACATACCCAGCGGGGCCCCGAGTGGCCGAGTGGTCTAAAGCGCTTTCCGCTAATGATCACTGCCATCAAACGTCTGTCTGCGTGGGTTCGAGTCTAGGTTTCGGCGAATGTGGATATGTGAGAAAGCTTGCCAGTAGCTTCTCGTGTGTCGGTGGTTCTTTCCGGGGATTTCCCGGTTTCTTCCTCCACCATTAATACTGGCCGCCATGTATAGCCTATCGTGTGCTGAAAATGGCGTTAAGCCCTACAACAACAACAACAACAACAACAACAAATACATGCCCAGCCATTTAACAGCGTCATCATCAGTAAGGTGCAGAGCCTGCCGTCCACCGGGGAACTTTGTCAGTGGACAGTTTTTTACAATGTGGGACATGGTCTGTAGAGCTCCACAGGTACAGGAAGAATCAGTGGCCTGGCCCTATTGGACAAGGCTGATTGCACAACGACCCTGTCCTGTCCGGAAACGGTTCAGAGTGGTCCGCAGATGTCGTGGAAGGTTGAAGCTAGGAGGGCAGACAGATGGCACAGCTACAAGAGAGTGGTTTACAACATCTGTTGAAGACCACTCATCACTCCATGCCGAAACAGCTGTCATATCCTCCGACAATGGATCTAACCAGACTGGATGTCTCCAAGCCAAGCGGACTGCTGGATGTGAAGTGATGTCCATGTACAGTGGAAATTTCTCATTGGCATAAACCTTAGCCAGCAGTTGTGTGGTTGCTTCCTGGCGACGAAGATGTGCAGGAGGAATGTTGCTGAGTATCGGCAGCCATGGTAAAGGAGTAGGACGTAGTGTTCCAGAGATCATGCGCATTGTTTTGAGCTGGACGTCAATTAACTTGGTATTGGACAATCGAGCCCAGGCAAGAGCGCAATACTCGGCTGTCGAATAACAGAGGGCCAGTACTGATGTCTTGAGTGTCTGAGCATTAACACCCCAGGAAGAGCCAGCCAGTTTTCGGAGTAGGTTGTTTCGAGTGCTCAGTTTTGCTGCAGTTTTCTTCAGGTGGTTATAGAATGTATGTGACCTGTCCAGAGTCACACCAAGGTATGTTGGTATCGGGTCGTGTTTATGTACTGCCCATTGAGAAGGATGCAAAGCTCACGGTTCGTGTTTGCATTGTTAAGGTGGAAGACACTGGAGACTGTTGTGCTTGGTTGTAGGCGCCATTTATTTAAGAAGTCCGTCCTTTCCTCCAGGTCCCTGGTCAGTACCTCCTGAAGTTCAGTAAACGAGGGACAATAAAACCTAGGTATCTCTTTTTGACCGTATCCCGGAATAGTGTAACGGAACGTATTACTCCGCTTAATTACGAACATTTTTCAATGTCGTTAGTAATGGGCAATATTACTTTAGTAAACTTCGAAAATAATCTTTAAATTTGATCTGCCCCGTGGCAATCGTGACTGTACGCTATTGCTGCATGTATTAAGGAAAAAGTTTTTCGAAATACTGAATTAAAGTGAAATTGTTGCATACCAGGCACATTGTGTCGAAGTAATTATAACAACCACAACGTATTTATCACAAAGTAATTGACTTTCGGAGAAGCTTAATGGAGAAAATCTGCACAAAGTATGAAGCATTAAATGGAGAAAATCCGCTCTTAATTGAGCGTATTACGAGCATAGTTTTTGTTATATTTGTTTCGTAAAGAAAAGTGCTGCCGTAGTCTGCGCATCATTGTTTTCTTTTGCTTTGTTTGAAATTAGAAATTCTCCCAATTCATTGTAACAGAAGAGATTTGAAACAGGGTGAAACACAATCTGAAGGTTATCTCCTGCAGAGTCAAATAGAGAAAAGTGCCTTTTCCTGATGCACCACTGTAATTAATGGACTTGAGCTGATGCGATGGCGGGACCGAACTAGCACCATTCTGGTCACGCGTCCTACGCCTTAACCACTATGCTACGACTTGAAAACTGCTTAACGAAGAATCGCATATTTTATGCTAAAGGTGTATGCAAATTCCCATGTACAACTGGTTCCCTGCCTTCAATAAATAAAGTGTGCAAGCGCTGTATAGTTTACACCCACTGCATCCCATCCATCTACCCCACCCCCAACTTTAAAAAATAGTCCCTCAACGGGACTGGCTCTCTAATGTCCCACAATTAATTTCCAAGACTTCAAGATAAAATAATTTTTTTTTGTTAACTGCTGAAACCATGTCTGTTATGCTTAAGCGACAGGATTTTCGAATTAACCACAAACCTCACAAGATTAGGTCTTTATCAAAATCGATCACTTTTATTTAGGCAAAGCTGGCGCTCAGCAGTTTCGTATTTTGCCTTGGGTTAGATTTTCGAAGAAAAAGAATTTCACAGGATTTTCTTACTGGTTATCCTGGCTGTTTAAAATAGATCATATATAGCGTAGGCATTGCTAAAAGAGCTTTTAAATCCCTTTATTTTGGTACATGATTGATGGGTGTAATTTGGGTTATAGAGTGTACAGCTTGATCTTTGTTGAGACGTACAGCATTTAAAAAATGAGAGCATCGCTTAGTCATTTTCACTTCCTAATTTCAAAGGTAAAAGAACCCGATAATTTTTGTACCTTTTTATATATTTTGTAATTCATTAATTGAATTTTCAGAGGCTGCTATTGACTACTCTAGTAAAATTTGTCTTCCCTATTTTAATAACTGTTAAAGATAGTGTACCTTAGACTAATTCAGGCGGATTTCTCGAGTACATTACGGTAAAAGTTTTGGTTAGCTGTGTCCTTAGATCATGTAAAGAAATTTCAGCCACAAGATCTGAAAGTGGTATTGATGTATGGAAACATTCTTTCCATCGTGTCAGTGAAGTCATGTGACAAGAAACTGATTTTTATTGTCTGAAGTCGGATCGAAACGGACTTACATGTTTCATCAATCCAAAGTGGCATTACAAAATTCAAGGGGAGCCGGGAGTCTCTCTTCCAATCAGAAGTGAGCACCGCGTGACGTTACATGCAGTGTATAGGTACGCCAGTATCGTGCGGAGTGAATCAAAGCGACATTAATTTGAGCTTGGCGGAAACTAAGAAGATGATGTATTGGTGTGCGCCTGCAGGGGATACAAGGAGTGATGGCATGGCAGCTACGAAAACAACCACGGCCATGCTTCCGTTTAAGAATGATTTGATTTAGAATGATTTTAATTGGGATTGGCCGATTTTCTTTCCTCTTCGGAAGACTTTGTGCGGACACCAGTACCTCCACCGCCTTCTCCTTCCTTACCTTGGTAGAGGATTTTAAACAGAGACTGAAGGAAAAATTAGAGAATTTTTTGCAATAGCAGAAAGAAGCAGAGCAAACCTGTGTTATTCAATAGCAACATCAAGAAGAGGAAGAAGAAATCGAGAAGTAGAGAAGAGAAAGTGCGAAGGACAAAAGAATGACTGCGGAAGTCAAAACGCTGACTGTTTTACTAGACATTTTGGCAGAGTTAAGATATCTGAAACAAATGTATCGTAATTATTCAACTCAACCCGAGAGAAAGAGGCATTACAGTGCCAAGCATTCCAACCCAGCTATCACTGCCTCTACGCTCACTACCACTGATATTTCATCAGTAGCAGTGACCACTCCCAAATCATCTACAGCAGCAGGAGAAGAAGTAGGTGTTAGACGTTAGCAAGGTTAGAAGGCAGTTAAAGCTCATCGTGTCAAGTCCATGAGTTTGTTAAAAAAAACAAACACCCAACGGTCCTTTTCAGGCCACCCAGATCTCTAGAAAAGAAAGAGACAATCTCAGGTTTATCCAATACCATATTTAAATAACATAATTCAACTTTGAAAAGTAGCTAAATTTCTAAGTATGTACTTCGATGAGAACATCTCTTGGAACAAATATATAGCAGAATGAGTTCGAACCAGGATTTTAATCTCCTCAGGAACCTTAAAGGGTCTGATTGGGGAGCGGAACAAACACGTTGCTTACGCTATACAGATCCTTACTTATGGATGCCAGGTATATGCCTCAGAAAACCCGAGTCTCCTTAAAAAAAATGCATAATATCCAATATAAGGCTCTAACCATCTGTACGGGAGCCTTGAGAGGCACTTCTAGGGAACTCCAAATTCTAGTAGATGAACCACCACTTGATTTAAGAAGAAAAGAATTGCTCCTTAGGTATGCGGCCAGGATATCAATACACGACACGGCGCATCCTACGAGGGCTATTATCAAGAGATGCAACAATACATTTAGCCGAAAACTAGCACCGAACACACACGGAGGAAAGAAGATCCAAGAACTCTCAATCAAAATCGGGTTAAGAAGAATTCAGGAAGACCAGGTAAAGTACCCACACATAGCACCATGGATATGTAAGATACCAACAATCAACCTGGAGGCTACTATTTATGGAAACAAAGAAGACCAGCCTCCAGAAATAATCACAAAAATTTTCCCGGAAATAGCAGATATCACGCATAATGGAAAATTTGCAGAGACAGATCGAAACTAATGGAAACCAGCAAAACTGCCGCTGCGGTGGTGATTCAGGGTTAGAAAACTGGGAGCCTGACTGCCAGATGGCTGTTCCATATTTTCAACAGAATTCTGGGCAATAAAAGAAGCCCTCAAATGGATCCAATCCAACAATGTGCAAAAAAAGAGTCATAGTCAGATATTTCCTCATCGTGTTAAAATCACTTGAATCAGGTAAAACCACTAGCAGGGAGACTTTTTAAAAGAAGTTAACTATATACTTAGAGATTTAGAGGATAAGCAAAACACAGTAGGATTTATGTGGGTGCCATCGCATGTAGATATCCCTGACAACGGTAAGACAGATAAGGAAACAAAAGCCAAATTAAATGAAAACAGTTAAATTGATCTGGAATATAGTATACAAGAACTGTATAGTTTCATCAGACAAAAAAAATCAATGATCAATGGCAAAGAGAATGGGACATCAGCACTAGGGGTAGAAACCTGTATTCGTTCCAATAAAACATTAAAAGGAAAGTCAAACACTCCAACTAACCAACCCAATGGAAACGAAGATAGTGAACTGAGTATGTGACCCAAAGAGCTCCGGGTCCTGTTGACAATTCAAATTGACGATGCCGGCCTTCAGTTAAACGACATAAATTCATCCCGCATGAAGACGCATCGGAAAAGCTTAGATGATTTTACCATTGTGAATAAATCAAAACTGGTCAACGGACCCATGAAAAGCTTCGCGTTCGTGGTCATCAACGGCGATGCCACAGCCGAAGACCTCTTCCACTCCCGGGTAGTCATCCCGGGTAGTCGAAGACGTTTTCCTCTCTTAGTTTATCCGGGTAGACAGTTTCCCTTTTTTAACCCCCGAGAGGCTCCGCATACCAATCCTAAACGCGGTTCCGACGGCCCCTAACGCAGCCTCTTTCTCAACCATGGAAGACGCAGCCACCAACAGCGCAGTAATCGCTGCGCGGAATGAAAACATTATACTATCGCGAGTTATCCCGCGACAATGACATTTGGCGTCTTCGAACTGTTGAGGCTTTCGTTGGTGTCAACTTCAGTGGGGTGATCTCGGATATCTTATCCCATGAAAGTTTCAAATGAACTCCGCATTGTTTTGTTGCGGGTTCACGAAATCAGTCTGTGTAAGTAGTCTCAAGATTTGTGGGTTGTGATGTGCACGATTGCTTGAGTGTTTGATGAGCATCGAAGACGGCCAGTATATCTCGCGTAATCGTCGCTGCATCTGATGGGTCCGAGAATTATAGTGGCAACGACAACATGGTCCAAACAGGGTTCGATTTCCTTTCCGTTGATGAGGTAATGTGGGCTGCTCAACAACGCCAAAATTCCTTTGTCAACAAATCTGACTTTGTCGTTGTCGCCGTATGAATTATCGTTATCGTCGCGTAAAAGATTTCCTTGGACTTCAAAGAATGCCTCGTACGGAACAAAATACCGAGCTGTGCCTTGCATATAAAGTTCTGGCGGCCCTGGGGTGTCTTTATCCCCTGCCTCATACGCATAGTACTGTCAATTTTGAATGCTTCTATCTGGCAACACGAGTGTCCATGTCCAATGCGAGATCGGCCACATCTTTGAATTGAGGCATCATTTATACATTATCGGTTTCGTATAACATCTTTGACGCAACTATTATCCGTTCCCCCATTATCAGATTTGCAATCACTAAATCAGTATTGGCTTGTGCCATCTCTGCCAGAGGTCACTGAACAACATCATTCATGATTTTACTTACCAGCGCGAACATTGTTGCTGAAGATGGAAGTGTATTCGCCTTTGGTTGCTGAGTCGCCAATCATTGTAGACGATCGCGAATTGACAATTTCATTCAATCCCAAATCTTTCAGCTGATCCATAGCAGCGTTTCTGATAGTGTCAACAACTTGCATTGCAAATTGTTAGCAATCGTTAAAGTGCGCGAGGAGAGCGCGCGAGAACCTTTGGAGCATCTGTGAACAATCATCAGAAGACACCTTCGAGGCCATTTCCTTATTTTGTCGCAATAACGAGTTTTTCTCGCACTGACGACTCGAACAGGTGTAGCATGTGCATGTATGATCGCCATTTTATACATTAAATGTCAGGTCGCTCTCTGATGTACAGTTGTATCGTCAGAGTCTCTACGCGCAATTCCAACGAGTGTCAGTCCTGGTCTACGAGGGAAAAACGTATGTGCGTAAGTCTAGGTCTGTTAAATGGAAGTAACACTGTCGCCGTGGGAGTAATTGACAGCAACTCATACGGGGCGGGGCATATTTGGGGAAAGCCCAAACAATATGTAACTCTGCGACGCTTGCACATAACTTAATTAACTTCCGAGGCGGACATGGCAAATTCTTTACCCTTCCTTTGCAATTTGTGCGGTTGTGCCTGCAATCCCTTCCGTCACTTTGATCACTGACGCAAACGTTTGTTTAAAGTCCGCTGTTAGGTCTTCCCGTGCAACCTGTTGCGACTGAAATATTAATTGGAAGTGTTCGCAGACATCTATGTAACCACAAAGTTTCAGTCGATTCCGTGCATCTTAGCGATGTTAGTCAGCATACTCTGCTATGACATCACTTGCGGTTTTCTCTGTTTTTGGTTTTGCTCAACCAGCGCAATCGTGAGAAAACTATACGGATCCCGTTTGACCTCCGCGAAGGTATTCCGAAACTCATTCTGCCAGTGGTCGGCGGCACACCAGGTCCAGTGAATATTTGCAAGGACATGCGCGTTCACTTACCGAAATATCATCAACATGTTGCAGTTGTCCCAAATCATTTTAGACACGTAGGCATATCGTTGTGTCATACAGATCAAGTAATGTGTATGCGAAACTCCCAGGAGCACCGTGGAGTAAATATCCTGGTGAAAAATATATCGATGCATACAATTACTGCGGGTTTGGAACACAACTGCATACAACTGCATGATAAATGATCAAAGCTCAGCGAATAACCTCGTCGATACTGCATATTTATCGACATGATCTTGGGTATAAAAAAAGCAAACGATCTTCGTGTAAGTCAACGCGCTGACGTGGATCTCGTCAATTGCTTGAACGCGATAGCTTTCATGCCTCCTTTGACAAACCATCTGGCGATTCTTTCTAAGATTGCACTTGGAGGGAAAGCCATGAAATAACAAATACGGCATCTGGACGGAAAATGTCCGTGATATACCACATTCCTCTCGGTTATTGGAAAGGTGAAGCAGCCGCTAGAAATTAGCGAGGGCTGCAAAAGTTAACAGATTTATTTACCTGCCCTGAGAAAATTCCCGTCTATGGTTTGATGTGAGAACGCCTAATGAAGTTCACCATGCGGATATATTGTTTCTCCCACACGATCCAGTAGGTACATTGCTGCGGACGCAGTTGCGAACAAATAAATATGCATTAAACATCGTAGACGTTGTCATCAGATACGAGGAAACAGAGCCTTTTATATCCAAAGATTCAACAAGTGTCGCAGACGCGCTAAACATATCTATGAACGTGACACGCTAGCATGGCCACGGCTTCTGCCGATGGCTCCAGGTAAAGAATTTCTCATAGCCGTGACGGGGCCCCGAGTGGCCAAGTGGTCTAAAGCGCTGACCGTTACGGATCACTGCCATCTCACCTCTGTCTGCGTGAGTTCGAGTCCAGGCTCGGCTAATGTGGGTATGTGAGAAAGCCTGCCAGTAGCTTCTCGTGGGTCGGTGGTTCTTCCCGGGATTTTCCAGGGTTCTTCCTCCACCACTAATACTGGCCGCCATGTATAGCCTATCTTGTGCTGAAAAATGGCGTTAAACCCTATAACAACAACAACAACATAGCCGTGACATGTTGCTAGCGAAACACCATGTTCGAGTTCGCCTTGGACATGCCGGCATACATTAAGAGCATGCCGGCGTGCATCGTGACCTGTCTATCTGTCTATAAATACGTTGACGCAGTCACACTTGACTATTAAGCAACGGGTGGTGCGTGGTCAAAGATAAAGAAAAGACGGAAGTGATAGGACAGTCAGAAGAGTGGCGACAGGAAAGGCAGAAATAAGTAAAAGAGTGTCAGTGTACGTTTTCGTTCCTTCATACTCAGACCAATCCGGCTACCGTAGCGGCGATGAGATATGAAACCTCAACCGGCATAGCCCTGACAATCACTAGGTCTTACTTGTAGCTGACTAGTTCATTAAAGTGTGATTTTGGAAAGCTCCTGCTTGTGAGATACCAAGTCAGGAGCTTCTGCAATCATTGCTGGTAATTTATTCCAAGTCCCTATTGTGCATGGGAAGAAGCTAAACCTATGCCATCGTGGAACAATACAACTAATACGTACGCAACGATTATTCGGGCATGGATACGAGCAGGAATTGTTGATTCACGATCGCTCCAAAGAATGGTCGACGCCGCTTCGTTCAGTTGTAGCAGCGTTGAATAATGAATTACACGCACGATCGGGGTTAGACCCGCTGACGCTTTTCGGCAGAAAACCATCGGGGTCACACAAGGTGCTTGTCACCACAGCCACCCGTATTAGATTTGGCCAAGGACATTCAAGGACATTCTGGTTCGGTACCTGTATGCCCCTGGGGAGCTTGAAGGTGGACATCGTCGTGCTACTGACTCAGTGTGATCCGTTGATGCATTCACGATCTCTGGCCGGATGGATATTTCGGGACAACCAACGCGATATCATCTGGCACCATTAGATGAACGAGCGGCAAAGCCATCAAGTAGGGCATTCATGCAATCGCGCGACTCTCGCAGGATGCCCGTATGCACAAGTAGTGATTCCATCATGGAAAATCCTTCGCTTGGTGTCCAAGCAGGGACAAACTATTCTTCTTGCAATAGTGCACGGCAAGGTGAAGCTTCTTCCACCGAATTGGACTTGCAGAGTGTATGAATTCACGTAGTTGCCAAAGACACCCCACGTTCACGTCGTGCTTGAGATTCTTATTCACAACCACGTGAGTGACTCCTTAACTCTCAATCTTTTTACCAGGTCCTCCGGAACACCAGAACCACCTACGTCTCATGAACTCCTCAGTGGGCTTGCCAGGGCACTCTACCTTGAATTTAATCACGAGGTTTTTACAGGGTAACAAAACCAGCAAGGGAACTGTTCATCAACTTGTGTTGTATTTGACAGAATCATGTGGATTTCCTCTGGTCGTTCACGAGCACGTTTAAGCACCCCCAATTGCATGTAAATGACATTTGGAATTTTTTTCGTGCATTCAAAACATTCTTGCCAGGTTCTAACATGATTGTATGCTGCGGCTTCTCACTTATTCCCTCACAGTAAAAGCCATGGTCGTCAAGCAACTGTGGCGTCAAAAATACATGCATGCAACGTCAACATGGAAACTGTCTTATATTTTGGCTTGCTGTGCTGGTAAAGCATCTGAGAAAGATCTTTTTCTACATGTAATGGTGCCATTCCTTTGGACCGTGCAACAACAACAGATCAATGTTAAACAGCCTGTATGAATCTTTGTTGTGTGTGTGTGTGTAGTCAATCAAATCAGCTGAATACCAATAGCTGTTTCAAGCAAATCTATTAATGGTGATGTTAGGGGCTAAATCATTCAAACTTAACAATTTCAGTAACCTGTACATGATCAAGTTCACCCAAATCTTTATATTCTTGAGGTTGATCTGTATTCTCACATGTTGGATGCAGCATGGTCAAGATTGCTCATTCTAAACACTGACTGTCATTGTTTCCCACGTTTATCACTGATCGCTGTAGAATACACGCTCACTTTGGAATATAACTCAACATGTGAAAAGGCTTGTATGGGGAAACTGTAACATGAACTTCCTTAAAGAAGAAGTCCATACTGGGGTATAATCATCGAACTTTTTGAGGATCTTCGCAAAATCTTGGTTCCTTTCATCATTCGTGGCTTTAGTGTCTTCATGGGTCAAGATCACATGGGTACTACTGTGAAACCGCCTGGGTGAGATTTTAACCTCATCATTAAAACCTTTGTTTGAGGAAGCATATGGTATAGCAAAGCTTCCACCTAGACCTACCGGTATGTTCACTTAAAACCCCGACTCGAACGAGAATGGTGTTACCTCCGTGTGCAGCAATGTTGATATGATTCCTGGACGCATGTTTGAGAGAAGCTACTTAGCATCTTTTCCTGGTTTGTATGTGTATGGGATGATTGCTTAATAATCTTTGAAATCACCAGTGCACATATGCACTTAAACTCTTGGACTTTGACTTGTGACTTGTTGACGACTATACATGACAGCCTCAGTTACAATAGTAGCTGTGATATGACAGGATTTTTTTCTATCAGTGACCGCACATGCGATTTTGGCCTGTGTCCCTTGATGAAATTTTTATATGTAGCTGTGCTTCTGTTGAAAGAAGCTGTTTTACAGTCTCAATCAGGCTTGCCCAGAGAAGTCCTAATAATGTAAATATGTTGGCTTTACATGCATCTCACAGTAACCTTATTCTGTTGTCTCAACCAAACTGCTTGAGCTGATAGGCATACTCATATAACAGAAGTATTATGCAACTGATAAAATGTTTAGTATCATTTTTTACTTTACCAGGATCAGAAACTGCAATCACTTCATTCCTGGATATTATTACATTGACTTCTGTGTCTTTTTCTTTGGGATTTTCTTCAACAACATCAGTGGTATTTTCCACATTCATATTGGTTAAGTTTTTGCCAGAGTATGTGGTAACACTCACAGCTCAACATGGTCTGCATAGCTAATTACGCGACTTGACTCCGATGCTGCATTTCAGGCATGGTCGAGTGCCTGTACCAACACAGACAAGTGTGATGTACAGTATTCATAATGGCATGTTCTACAACAATGTTCATGTCAACCAAGGTAAACACCTTTACATTGGATACGCCCAGTGCTGTTGAACTTTCTATACACCCACAAATTTTTCAAAGTATTTTGGTTTCCCCTTCCTTTTCTTTTTCAGTAGCTTTCGTTTATCTCCTCACGTGTATATAGTGGTATCTGAATTAAGGATATAATCCAGATGATAGGTTAATATTTTTTGGAGTCCATCAAACAATGTACAATATATTTTATGTAAATCCAAAATTGTAAATCAGGATTTTGTAAATAAACAGGCTTGTTTTTTTCTCCAGAATTATCATTAAATTGATTTGTAAATCTGAAAAAATTTTCCTCCAGTCGGACTTGGCCCAAACAAGCTCAAATGATCCATCATCAAGTATTGTACCAAACAGAATATGGCCAGACTTAGCACATTTGTATCCAACAATATCAAACATCAATGGGTACTGGTATATCTCAGGTACAGTTTTTGCCTTATCTGACTTGGAAACAACTTCGGAAAATTTGTCCCACTGTATGCGCTGCTGTTCTTCTGCAGCAATACATATCAATCCGTATAGCTTGTGAAACCCGAGTGTGGATGACATTGACATATTATTGGTTAAAAGCATTATTTGATTGATTTACCTTTGGTGATCACTGCTCTCACTATTATCATCTTTGGAGTTATCACTATCTGTGCCATCTTTGCTGGGTATGCAGAGTATTTCACTATCTGTGCTATCTTCATTGGGTCAATGTCAACAATTTAAAATTTTCTTGCACAATACCAATGACTTTTCATGTTTCTTGTTATATTCCTTGCCAAATTTCACCATACAAGCTCCAATTTGATTTGTAACCCATTTAATTTTTCAATCAACTCTGAATATTTGAAAAATCATACACCACCTTTTGAACCCCTTTGATAAACTCAAACGTTGCATTTAAACTAAACAACAATTTGACATTTTCCGTTACTACACAAACACACCACTACACATGCAGTTTAATTCCTGCATCAGCCACAGACTTAGATTTTTTCACAATATTATATGCATCAAACACACATCGTATATTTACTTATTGTAATTTTCTAATATTTTCACACGAAAGGAACCAGTCTCCGCTTGGATTGGTATTTTATTGATAAAGACATACTGCTATCATGTATACTAGTATTGATATATGTCAGCACAGTGCTGTTCTAAAAGTAAATGCTACAGACAGACAAGGCTTAAAAATACAGTGGTGTGGACTCTTGTGGTGCAGGCATATTGTGGGTATCATGCTGATTACTGAAGGCCAATAATGTGTTTTACAAAGGGGATCCAAGTTTGAGATATGAAAAGGATAATCCACTTTGTGGCCCAGAGATTGTGCAGAGGTGGAAGACTTGAACCTGGATCAGTAATACCCCCCTCCCCATTAAACTTGTTTACTAGGATACCGAAAATGTCCAAGGCCACAAATCCTCCAAAAACCATGAGTCCAGGACCACAAATTGAATGTCCAGGAAACTGGAACTCTGTGTAAAGTTCTCATTCATTTATCATCATTTTCACCCCTGTAGGCAGTTCCCACTTTTTTCCAAATAGCCTAAATTTGTATTTCTTGAGCTCCACAATATTTGTTTATACCACTTAGGAATCAATATTTATTATTTCTATGCTTGGCATATATTTTCTTTACACTCAATGTGTTCTGGCTTACTTGCAACCTATTAGTTGAGTTATATTTTAAGAAAACTTACATCATTAGCAAAATATAACAATTTCATTTACTTAATTGATCTGAATTCCGCTCTAAATTAGTTGAATTATATTTTAAGAAAACTGACATCATTAGCAAAATAAAACAATTTCATTTACTTTAATTGATCTGAATTCTGCTATAAATTAAGATTTTTAAAAATCATTTGTGTCTTATGATCTTCTGTATTTATCTTTCAGATAACTGATATTTAGTGTATATATATATATATATATATATATATATATATATATATATATAATTTAAACTGTCCCACCATTTTGTGAGTGCATATCGTTTGTAATGAAACTGTTCCAGTTTTTGTGTGTATATTTGTCTTGAAATTGCTTGACTGAGTGTATATCATTTACATTTAACTGTCCCACCATATAATTGTACATAATTTGTATTGAAACTGTCTCATCATGCATGAGTGTATATCATTTGAATTGAAACCATCACACTGAGTGTATATTTGTATTGAAACTGTCCCACCGTTTGTGAGTACATATCATTTGTGTTTAAATTGTTCCACCATTTGTGAGTGCATATCATTTGTTTAAACTGTTCCACCATTTGTGAGTGCATATCATTTGTGTTTAAACTGTCCCACCATTTGTGAGTGCATGTCATTTGTGTTTAAACTGTCTCACTGTATCTGTATTAATGAACAGCTTGGATAATTTTTTCATACGTAGAGGATATTCAAAACTTTTTAAAAAATCTTTACTTGTTATTAATTTATCTGAAGGTTAAGAAAATCAATTTATTTAATAACATACTGTATATGCTCTCTTACAAGTTGAAAAAAACTGCAAATAACTTAGACCCTAATCTGCTGGTGCACCCGAATACTCCTAACAAA
The DNA here is from genome assembly GCA_016617855.1 of Megalonaias nervosa. Classification (NCBI taxonomy): domain Eukaryota; kingdom Metazoa; phylum Mollusca; class Bivalvia; order Unionida; family Unionidae; genus Megalonaias; species Megalonaias nervosa. The sequence goes on from JAECUM010000736.1 coordinate 48,927, forward strand.
CTGGATCTGCCGGTACATTATGCTCTCTCTCTCTCTCTCTCTCTCTCTCATGACAGTGAACTGAAACTAATGTAATACACTTACTGGACAATCACTTCCAATCAACGTCTTGTATTCTGACAGGTGAATGCTGAAGAATCTATTGAGAAACAATCAGATGAACAAATATATACCAATAAATATTTTATTTCTATTTTTAAAACAACAACTTTTGTTTTTGAGAAATACATTTATTTTAATTATGTTGCACATGCAAAGCAATACTGCTACAAATTCATAGGATGGCATTTACTTTTCTTTTATTAGATTATATATATTTATTAGTAATATGCTTCCAGCCATTTTTTTCAACTCAGTATGTACATCTCATAGGTTTTGGAAAAAATTAAAATACAAATATTAAAATAACAGAATCTGATAAAGATACCATTACATATCACACACATCCATTGAGCTTCTCATTCTGACATATGAAAGATAATGTCTCTGAGCATTTTCAGTTTTCAGAATAGACTAATGCCAGATTAGTTATTTACTTGCAAGAAAAGAACATCAATCACATGAGAAAAAGGTTAGAGTTAACAGTGGAATATTAAAAGTTATTAAACAATCTGCCATATTCTGTTGATCCCCTTGCATGACAGAAAGGAAAAAAATGTGAGTGCTGTGTTTAGGTGATAAAATGAGGCTGCGAGAGAGAGACAATGTAAAAGAAAGCAAAGATAATATACCATATGTACTTGCTTATAAGATGACTCCAACTACAAACTGCACAGATCCAGATCTGCTGTTGCATAAAGCGTCAGCAGATCTGGGTCTGTGCAGTATATTAGGAATAATCAGTAGAACAAAGAGCACAGACCGTCATCTGCAGGTGCATTATGCTATGGCAGAACAGGATCTTTGTTGTTTGCAGTTTGACTTGACTTATAAGAGAGTACATACAGTACTTGGTCTGAATAGAAAATGCACACCTAAAACACTCAAGTCTAAAATATGAGCCAAGTTTCAGTCTCATGCTAGGGCATACTGGTAAATATGGTTTACGTCAAACATTACATCTTTTAAAATTCTAATTTGGAACCAGTGTAACTACAATAAATGGTTACTGGGGGTTTGAGCTGAAGCATGATTATCAAGATTCTTACGGGTAAACAAAGTACATGCATAAGAAAACATAATTATCTTCAAATTTAAGTAAATTATGAGCTATCGCTTTAAGCTTCTATTCATACCATTGATTCATTTTATAATAGTATATTTTATTAAAAGGGGTTCAAATAATTCATGAAAAGAATGATTGTAAACTACCAACTATGTACCTAGATATTGATCCTGCCAGTCTTAACAATGCTAAATAACATTTGTATTTATCTAAAAAAAATAAGGAAAGAAGGAAACAGCATCATTCCATTAAATATTGTTTTCTAATTACAGCTTTTATGTACATTTTTATCTTTCCTTCTAATTCAAATTGAGTGTTCATGAAGATGCAACCATTCTGGCTTTTTTGTGCTCTGTTTCTTAAGTAGTCCTGCAACAGCCTGTTGTTACGGTAGCTTTTCATCATTATTTCAACTGATATTTTGGGTTTTGCTAATACCACTAAGGGGCCTAAATGACGGGGCCCATCAACTCTGAGCAATTTGTGGCAAAACAGAGTCCATAATAATGCAATTCTGCAAATGACAATGATCCAAATATCTTCAGTGCATTGATTTCCATGTGTTTGACTCCATTTCTTCAATACAGCACTAATGTTGAGTGATGTGTATGCATTTCAAGACTTTGCATGTTACAAAAATACATATGCTATGCATTTTTCAAAAATTTTCAAAAATATATAATGTAATTAAATATCATTCTATAACAATGAGATTTAATTTGTCCCCAAAAGGCGAAACACGGCATTATCCCCAAGGCTTTTCTTAGATATCATTACCCTCCTTCATTATACATATAAAGTGTCCAGTTATCAATACCTGTTCTCTTTATATATCTGTCCTCCTTACATATATACACACACACACACACACACACACAGACACACACACTGAATATTCCAAAATCTGAATGCTCTCAAACCATGTATGAAGAATTGTCCAACATTACTTATCCATGCACACCTGGATGGACAGGATAACACAATCCCAACATTCTGAAGAAAAGCAGGGGATAAATAGTCGGCCAATTAAATCAAAGATAATGTATATCACATCATTTTGGTGAGCATGCAATTTTCATGAAATTTTGGAAAGATTTAATGATTTACATGATATGTTATGACACAACATACTTTGCATGTGATCAGTCACTAGTTCGCCATACATTAAGTTGCATATACACTGAAAATAATGAATTCATGAAAATTTAATGCTGCTGAAATATTACAAACTAACATGAAAATATACATATAAATAATTCTTTATAACATACCAAAAAAGAATATATTGTGTATATTGGCATATAAGTTGGACCAAACTGCATAAACTCTGATTGCCCTATTGCATAATGTGCAGGCACATTTGAGTCTATGCAATTTGTTCAGAATAATTAGTAGAACAAACAACATAGACCCTGATCAGGTGGCACATTATGTGATGGTAGATCAGGGTCTGTTTTCTGCAGGTGGACCTGACTTATACACATTTACATATAATATGTAATATCAATATACCCACCATGTAAATCTGATCTGAATGTATAATGTAGATAAAATATGGATATACTCATATAACAAATAAAAGCAAGATGTTAAATAATTTACAAGAAAAAAGTAAAAGCAAGTTAAACTGATCTGGCTCTATCCTAGGGAATGTACAGAGAAAAAAAATATCTTGAAACTTAAGTTAATGTGAATGCAGCAGTTGTCTGTTGATTAAATAATAATTCATCTATGTGATTCAACTAAACCCTACAGTGTTATTAATTCTGAATCATATCCATAACTGAGTGTATTTCTAACAAAAATTCCAAGTATTTGTTTGTGTTCTTTTAACACCAAAAACTGACATAAGAAAAAACAAAAACAAGCATATAAAAATGCTAAAATACTGGGCAGCCTTCCAATTCTGACAATATTCTGGTTCCATTTCTTTGTTGGTACAAAAAAGATACCCCTGTTTCTTGACCATTCAAGGACTGGGAACAACAAAATTGCCAAGTGTGCTACAAAAACTGAGCTCAATGCAAAGGTAAGCACAAATGACTGAACCAAATATAGCCATCCAGATCAAGCTGAACATGGAGCCAACAGCTCTGACTTGGCAAACTGGTTTTGTGTTGTAAAAGGGTTTCAGTCCATGAGCAGAGAGAAAGGTTTCTATATTCCTTGGCCCACAATTATCATTGATGACAGCTGAAACTTCAGTGTAAAAGATTGGCATATGTGTCTTGTAAAAATCTGAGTTAAGTTTTGATTGCAGTCATTGTTGCAACAAGAAATGCCTGCTGATGCTTGGGTATCTAAACTTATATGGAATGCAACCATATAAATTATGTGACTCTACTGGCAACAGTACCTGAGAAAATTCCCTAAACACAAATAGAAACTTATATTACAGAATGGTATATAGATGCCCAACATAAAGGTTAACCAAGATCACCTGACTGTGAAATAACAAAGTTTCAAAATTTTCACTGAAAGGTGTAGTATTCTGTATGAAACATCTAAATGCCAACTTATGTGGCTATGAACAAGTGTCTGAGAGAATGACCTAAAGAAGAACCCTAATCCGAGTGCTGATGCCAGATATACACATGGACAGACATCAATTTAGAACTGCTTTGCAATCCAGCTTAAAGAGTGGCCTTGTATCTCAGTTCCTTAAAGGATGGAAAATGTATATAGAAACAGGACATATCATGTTGTCATATACTTGATGCATACTTGTGATGCTGTGTTCTGAAGCACTAGTCTTTGAGGTTTAACAAAATACTGACATGATGTGGTAGTTTCATCTGAGTTTATCTTGTGTACAATAACAACCAATATATGATCAGTATTTGATTCCAAATTCACAGATTACTTGAGATTCTAGCACAGCTCAAGAAAAAACATGTTATGAAAATATTTGCAAATCACAGTCATTAAGTTGTGCCTCAAATTCACATACTATACTAGTCTCTCACTATAATGCAAGCCACTATAAAACTTTTTGATATGGTGGCTATAGTCCTGGATCCGATTACATTATGTACCAGTAATGGTACTACTAGGTATAATAAAGGCTATGGATCTGAATACCTGGTACATTATGTATCAGTATTACTAAGTATAATTTAGGTCATGGATCCAATTACCTGGTACATCATGTATCAGTACTACTAGGTATAAAATAGGCCAATGATCTGATTACCTGGTACATTATGTATCAGTATTACTAAGTATAATCTAGGTCATGAATCCAATTACCTGGTACATCATGTATCAGTACTACTAGGTATAAAATAGGCCAAGGATCTGATTACCTGGTACATTTGTATCAGTTCTCTATTAAGTATAATATAGGCCATGGATCTGATTACCTGGTACATTATGTATCAGTATTCTATTAGGTATAATATAGGCCATGGATCTGAATATCTGGCACATTATATAACAGTGCTACTAGGTATAATATAGGCCATGGACCTGGTTACCCAGTACATTATGTATCAGTACTACAAGATATAATTTAGGTCATGGATCTAATTACCTGGTACATTATGTATCAGTACTACAAGATATAATTTAGGTCATGGATCTAATTACCTGGTACGTTATGTATCAGTACTGTTAGATATAATACAGGCCATGGATCTAATTATGTGGTACATTATATATCAGTACTATGATATATAATTTTGGTCATAGATCTAATTATCTGGTACATTATGTATCAGTACTATCAGATATAATTTTGGTCCTGGATCTGATTACCTGGTAATATTAGATATAATTCTGGTCCTGGATCTAATTACCTGGTACTACTAGATATAATTGTGGTCATGGATCTAATTACCTGATACATTATGTATCAGTACTACTAGATATAATTTAGGTCATGGATCTGATTATCTGGTATATTATGTATCAGTTCTACTAGATATAATATAGGCCATGGATATGATTACTCGGTACATTATGCACCACTACTCTATTAGGTTTATTATACTGGACATGGATCTGATTACCTGGTTCATTATGTAACAGTACTCTATTAGATATACTACAAGTCCTGTAAAAGGTAACCTCACATATAACATGATAAACTCTCATGGCTACTATGAACAATATTATACAGTAGTAAAGGATTGCTGTACTCTGTACCTCCGTATCAGGTGACCACACAAACAGTACACTTTTATAATTTCCTTTAATGGTGTTATAATGAGGGAAAAAGGTACAAGTCAATCAATTTTCTATTGCAATCATTCAAAAATGTGAGCAAAAACTTTCTGAAAAAGAATTTAACTTTTGTGAGAAATTGCGCTTTTGAACAATTAAGACAGTGACAGTGCCCACAATTCTTGTGACAACATATCGCAGGTATGATTTGGATGAAGGTGTTGATGAGCCTCACTAAAATGGCATTAATCTTTAATTGTTACACATTCAGAAATTTTTTTCAAAAAAGTTTGTAACTGATACAACAGTAATTCACAACCATCAAAAGAAACAATAAAACCCATCTGTATGACTATTATCAACAAAAATATATAACTCAATGACACGAATGGATAATAAAAACTCTATGAATATCATTATCACTGTAAAATACATGTACACACAAATCAACCAAATGGTGTGTGCACACTATGTGTTGTCTGGTTCCCTGTTTCACAGGTTTTGCGCATAAATATAAAAGTGAAATTAGTTCAGGTAACAAAGGTGGCAAATGAAAAATGCATAAGTACTTGTCTTAATATTCAAATTTTTTTTTCCTATGCAGTTTGTTAGAGAGTAATAAGTAATGCATTATGGGATACTGAAGGGTCTATGTTGTTTTTGTGGCTGGACTTGACTTTGAATATTAACTACTTAAGAGACTTTAATTTAAATTTCTTGGGAAATTTCGAAAACCTTCTGAACACTGATACTTAAAATACTACTATAGTATACATATTTTCTTCAAATTCTGTGATATTATAGATCTCTATAGAAATAAGTAAACCATGTCAATTAGTTTGTTATAAAGGCTTAAATTCGAAATTCATTGTCTGGCACTGCTGAAATATTAAATTCAGTCAAGATACTCAGTAGCTATATTATTAAAACAAAATGTTTAACTTAAAATTCCTGCCATACTTCTGTAGAAAATACACCTGGATAATATTGCAAATTAACCATCTTTTCATGAGGTATCAATTTTTATGGACTTCATAGGTTACTGCAAACCACAAATTTAAAGTCCCAATTGACTGATTCTTCTAAGGAAACAACAAAACATTTTGCCCAGTCCACAAATTCAAGTATCAACAATTTTGTTCCCTACAAAACCAACTAAAATTAGCAAAGTCTCATGGAAGTCATCCAAGTAGTTTATTAGGAGTAGTAATAACAAACTGGTGCTAATGGATGGAAAGATGATGGACAATAGACAACAGGCCATCCCATAAGCTCTTCTTGCCTATGACAGGCACAGCTGAAAACTTAAAATCCAAAATGTCTCAAGTCTTCAATAAACCACCTTTCCGACCTTAAAAATGTAATAACTTGAAGATTCTAATATCTGCTGTCTGATTCCAGTAATTCCTCCACCAAATGTATTTACAATGTGGAAAATCTGATTTCCAAATATAGCTACAACAAATACATAAACACAGGAATGTAGATACCTTGCCAAGACTTGTTGATAAAAATATCTTGACATTGCACTCATTTTCTTGAAAGCCCATTCTGTACATAATTTAAACAACATGGAAAAAACTTAAAGCTAGCTGCTTAAGAGATATTTAATCAAAGTGGTTACTAGCACAAATCATATTTGTAAAGAAGCAAAAACATTTGAAAGATGAAAGCATTGCTAAACAATTCTAAAACAAAACAATATTGAAATAAGTTTTAAGTCATTTCATGCAAATACCTAAACACTTACTAAAAGCAGACAAAATGGATAAATTAAATATTATGTCCTAACCTGTCATTGTACATAATCATATTCATAATACATGACAGATGAACAATTTGTAGAAAATTAACCTCACTCTAAATTTTCTCAAATAAGAGACAGATAAAAGGTCAATATATATAAAATAACAGACAAAAGTGATGTGAAAACATGTCTTGTATAATAAACATAATGAAAAGATGATAAGATATATAAAAAAGTGTTACTGGTCATTACAGTGGTTTTTAAAGAATGAGGTCAATGAATTTCGAGGGAATGGCTGTGTACTTCGATAAAACATAATAATTGAGTAATTGTGGTTGCTGTAACAATGGCTGCATAAATATTATAGGGTTAAGTTCATCAGACTTATTTCACCTGGAAAAAGGCATCACCATCTTTTGAGCAAAGCAAATATGTACCTGTGTAGACTTTTAATTACACATCTTCAGTCAACATCATGTTTTGTTTCCAAGGCATAGAAATTTATGCATATATTCTTAGAAATGAAATAAATTTTAGCCTTGAATTTCTTATGGTCAGAACACCAATAATTGACAGTCACTTCAAGAGATGCAATGATGACAGTTCCACTGTATATAAAAACATATACAATAGTGTGGGACAAGAATCCTCATATCTGCTCATCCCTTGGAACATGTGCAGTACAGAAGCCACTCAATCATCAATGACTTGGCTTGTCCCACGATACAATATGATTATATATATATATGTATATCAATGTTTAATGAATTTCCAATATATTGTAAAATGATATTTATAGTATTCCCTCATTACAATGCTGTCCACAGGAGCCCCAGAATATACCACCGTATAGCAAGACAGCCTTAATATTAAGTACATGATACACATTCCACCACTTAAAAGGATCCATGTCCATACTGATTTTAATAACTTGAACAGTGTTATAGGGAAGGCACATTACATGCCACACTCAGTGTTTAATAGTCCTCTATGTAGGCACTAGTAAAGCATGACTGACTCTGCAAATTACCAACCAACAGGTCTTAATGACCGAGACCTTTGGTCAAGGTATGCATTCTTGAATTAAACTTACTGCATTCTTAATTTCTTATAAGACTTACAAAGACGTCAACTTCGAACTATTTGACACCTGAATCTATGCTTCTTTATTATCGTAAGTGCAAGTCATCCACAAAATTTGATCAAGGAACTTAAGAACAAAAGTTATTCTGAAAAACCCAAATTGTTTGGGCTACAATTACCTTGCTTTAACCTTTTGACCCCCAAATTGACAGACCTCTTCCAAATCTTATGTACAAACCCTCCATAAACTTTGGTAAAGATATTTGGTTTACAACTAGTTGTTATGCAAAAAGAAAACAAAACAAAAAAAAGAAAACATTTTTCTTCATTCACTGACCTTGACCTTTAACCTTCTGATCCCAAAATCAATAGGTTTCCTTCTTACCCAATATGTATAAATCATCCATAAAACTTTACTGAAGGTACATGATTAACAGTGATTTTTTGGGGTGCAGAAACCAATTTTCTTACCTAAATCACAGTGACATTCATCTTTTGACCCCAATTGGATAGGCTTCTTCCTCATCCCAAGAGCAAGCTATGCTGACTGTCAACATAAAAGTGGCTTTTTGAGATTTGTTCTTTAAATAGTAAAGGCAAATATGAAAATATTAAAGCAAAAGTAAAACCAATTACCTGCATTAAAAATTGCAAATAGCATTTATTTCTTTTCTCTGAAAAATATTTGGTGTCTGTAACACAAAACCAATACAGATCCATATTAATACTGGAATTGTTTTATTTTGAAAATTAGGACCAAAATGATCAGTTTTATACAAAATAACAATCTTATGTACAGTAAATATTAATGAAACTTAAAGATACTTTTTCATTCCATGAAAATATACAATAATGGATAAAGCTAATGAAATATGTTACAATATTCATATTAGATTGAAATGTCAACAAGAAAATACCTGAGAAACACCAGACGATTTTGTATTTAAAAAATGTTATACCGTCGATTCTCCCATGGAATGTTTTTTGAATATTCTCTAAAAAAAACCTGCAAGTTTTACCCTTGAAGATAGAGAGAAATCAAGTGGAATGCAAAGAAATATAAATATCCCCATATCCTTCTGGTTAACAAGAAAATGTTTTTTCAAACTGATAAATATATAAAAACTAATTTAGCCAGATTAAATACTAAAATGAGTGACTTACTTTATGCTACTGTTCTAAAGCCAAACATGCAACAAAGGTTTTAAAACTGATAATTATATAACAACCCATCCAGGTTACAAAATAAAATGCAGGTCTATTTCATGACAATTCTATTCTCCTTAGGTTACCAATAGTAATATGGTAATTCCTGAAAAACCAATTTAGAAGCTAAACCAATGAAAGTCACTAATGCATAAAAAGCTGCAAGAGCTCTAAAAATGGTATACTATTGGTCAGGAGTAATTTATACTGTAAAACATCGATTATCTGGGGAGACAATGATTTCATCTGAATAATCAGTCATCCTGTGATAAATTTTTGGTGACAAGCTGGAAGAATCTGGATTGAATGGGGCATTTTATGTGTAGTCATGTGAAAAACAAACTCCATTAAAGAGCTCTGATTATGGTAAACTCAATTTACAAGGATTCTTTTCAAACCTATGGAGGTATGTGCTTAACTTCTATCCCCTTTTAAGTCACCACTGATTACTGATCAATTGTAGTCTGGACTAAAGAGTTCCTTTTGATCAGACCAATAATCATGCTTGATTATGTGTGGATTTCTGTATGACAAATTACTTGTCATTGTGGCACCCACTCATCAAGAATCTGGTACAAGAAAAACCTTTCCTTCTTTGTGTCTCATTCTTTGTCTCCCATTTTTCTAATTACATTTACAGCGTTTTTATTTTAAAAAGGTATTTTAGTTATTTGTCATACCACTGTAATTATAACTGTTACTATCAGATTAGATTATACTGGAATATGTTTGTTCATGATTTCTTTTATTCTGTTCTATGCTGGCATAATTGTTAGCAAATTAGTTTTATTTAAAGATAAATGTACATTGTAATAAGTTAAATTGTTGTGGGATGTGTTACTGTATATAATAAAGTTTCTTGCTTAAAATCAAAACAGATCTATAAATACAGAAACTGAGTAAAAATGTAAATAGACGAACTGAAATGTGTTTTATCATTTTCAACTATATTGTGATTTAAAGGTATATAGTTGCAACATAAAAGTAAATGAAAAGCAACTTCCTGAATAATAAAAGTCAAGGAGGAGGCATACTGTCTATACTCACTTAAAAAACAAGTCCAAGAGCAAACTGCACAGTCCCAGATCTGCCATCACATAATGTGCCAGCAGATCTGGGTCAGTGTAGTTTGTTAGGAGTAATCAGGAGAACAAACAAAACACACCCTGATCTGCAGGCACATTATGCTACAGCATATCAGGATCTCTGTTGTTTACAGCTTCGAATGACTTATAAGCAAGTACAGGCAGTATGTTATTTATAACTGATTCATGCAAAATGCTAAGCAATTTTGAACTTTGGAGCTTTTTATGGGTAGAAAATGCACTCAAATTTATTGTCATGTGAGAATCTCATGTAATTGGCTCTGGGACAAGCACATAGCAAAGTTTTGCTCAGCCCAGCCAATTTTTACCCCTCAGGATGAGTGGAGTGGTTTTCCTGACCCCTGGAGGCTGGAAGATTTGTCAGTTAATCCTTAGATCATGACCATAATAGGCAACAAGTTTCACAATAATCCATAAACAAATTGCTAAAAAAAAAAAAAAAAATCAAGAAAAAGTTACATTAATGAGATTTTTGTGTCATTCGATGCAAAAGATACAAAACAAAAAAGGGTGATAACTCTAAAAATAAATTATGTCGCAAACTGATTTATCAATATTCATATCTTCAGGTCATGAACTTAATATTTACAGTTTGATGGCAATCCATCAAAAACTGTAGTTGTGCTAATAAGATTACAACATACACTGTATTGAACTACAATATAAAAAAGGCAATAACAATGACAAAAACTGGCACCAAGTAATCTGTGGATACAAGCATCTAACAAAAATTGTGGAAGCAAAGTGATTTGTCAATATGTCAACTTCAAGTCCTAATATTTACTAAATTTCATGGCAATCAATCAAAAGCTATGAGACTACCATATAAGGATGTTTATAATGAGTGCTTATTTTACCTGATTTCCTATTTTCTGGAGAGGGTGCACATTTTATGGAAGAAAAACAAGTGATTACTTCCAGATCAGTCTGTCAAAATGATCAAGGCACTAATGCTGCCTACTCGTCACAGTGACATCTTTATACAAGCTGACAGAAGTGCCATACCTTTGAATTTAAAGTAACATCTATGCTTAGACTAAGCAAAGATCACAGCAAATGCAGCCTAACTATGGGAAGAGTACATGAACTTACTGGGTAATCCTCTTTGTTGGGAATGGAGATGTTACTTTACATACTGAGAAAACGACACAGCATTCTAAATGATCATTATTGGGATTTCAGTATTTAAATACATATTGCCTTTTGCATTGGCACATGGTAAAAGAGCCACTGGGAGAAAGTTCATTCTAGGAAAGTCTTCTGTAATGGAGTGGAGAAGAATGACAGATGAGAACAAAAAATATATATAGTGACTTCTTGAGAGTGATGATGATGAAGAGGAATCTATCACAACAGACTAAACTTCATCAAAAAAGCAATCTTTAAAGCTGTTATTTAATGATACTCTTTAAACATTCCCACTTTTTTACTTTTTCTTTATCTTAAATTTATTAAAATTTATTTGTCATATCAGGTGCTGCATACTGATGGGAAAGATCAGAGAAACATTCAAATGCTGGTTTACCGTAAACAATTAAAATGTCGTGTAACAAATGAACATCAGTGCACGATCTAAATGGCCAACTTTTGGCGCACATGATGTGAAATGATCGTGATTTAAAATTTTTATATCACACGCACATTATATGGCAGAAGTAAGTTTTTCCCCTTATTTTGAGTTGAAAACTTGGGTGTGCATTATATACCAATGCGCAATTACAGTTTAAAATTGACAAGAACTCTAACAAATACTGCAGTAGCAAAGTGATTTGTCAATATGCACATTTTCAAGTGACCATAATATTTACCAACTTTCATGGCAATCCATCAAACCTAGATAAATACTAATGCAATTGGAAGAATGGACATGAAGATTACTATATAGAGACAAGGTATAGAGTAACCATCGTGTCTGTCACATCATCTCACATAATACATCCAAGAACATCTGCAGAATACAATCTTGTTTGGTACTTGGATGCAAAGCTGTCCCATTTTAAGATATTGATAATGGTAAAGTTTGCTCTCTGACTTTGACACAAAGCTGCGTCATTTTACAACATTAATAATGGTAAAGTTTTCTCTCTGACTACCATGCACAGCTGTCCATTTTAACAAATTAATAATGGTAAAAGATACTGAATCTTATTATGCTACCAAAAAAATAATTTAAAATATATTAATTTCTCATTTAGGATGCAACCTGATGATCTCTCTTTGACCTGATCTAGAAATATGTCATAGTCTATCTTTTGTGTTAATCTTTGACCTTTGTCAAACAAATACCTGCAATAAATAATATGTGCCAGGAAATACCAGTGTTGAACATTCAACACTGATATGTAATCATCCACATCAAACTGATCATCAGCTGTTCAATAACAAAATTTAACAAGAATCCCAAATGAGCCCAATCTCACTTACATGGCTCACACAAGAAGTGACTGATATGTGCAGACATTGCTCATAATGAGAATCATTTATGACTGTAATGATATAGGCTTATATCTTTATCAAGTCTGATCAAAGTATGATCAGAAATACAGCCACCAGAAAGGTCAAACAATTGCCCAATTGGATAAGAAAATACCCCTTTAAAAATTGCCCTTAATCAAATTCATCTGAAATCTTCATGATGCAAGTTTATAAGTCTGATCAAAATCTAAACTGATATACAGCCTCCAGAGTGGCAACAAACTCAGATATACAGCTTCTATTGACAATAAACTCAGATATACAGCCTCCAGAGTGGCAATAAACTCACTTGGATATCAGAATACTTCATTAATATAAGTCGTTCTTGCTAATAATGACAAAAAGTCACAATTCTGGCTGATATGAGTTTATATACAAATGTTAATCAAATATGGCATCTTGAGTTGTAACAAGCTCAACCAATTTTATTCAAGTTTGCCTCATTAATATGCATGGATACTACTTACTCATCACAATGTCTGGCTGATATAAGTCTGTATTAAAGTATGATTAAGTTTTGTCAAAATACAACCTCCAAAGAGGTACAGTCTAAGCCTGTCAAAATACAACCTCCAAAGAGGACCAGTCTAAGCCTGACAAATCTGAGACAATAAATGATCATTAATGTTGCTCACCAATTAACTTGTCAGAGCTCTTTATGGCATAAGTTTATATATAAAGTGTGATCAAAATGTGACCCGAAATACGGAGTCTGTAATAAAACCAGTTCAATCACATGTCAGATCACTTCATTAATGTGTTTTGATCCCACTATTTATCAAATGTTTCCAAGGTCATAATGACATTAGGTTACATACCAGGTTTGATCAAAATCTGAACAGAAATATGACCTCAAGAGTTGGAGCAAACTCAGCCAATAGATTCAAGACCACCTTATTAACAGGTACTGTTTGCACATCAAAACATGCATCTATAGTCTTAATTACATACGCCAATACTCCAATTCTGATTAAATTCTGTTACATAAAATGAATCCTCTAAAATATTAACAAGATCTGTCAATCGGATGCAAGATCAAACTCACTAACATGCATGGATATCACTCACAATCAAACTAATTAATGATCTTGATGATACAGGCTTACATACCATGTCTGATCAGAAATGTCTTCACTGACATGGTAACAAACTCAGCCAATAAAATGCAAGATCATCACATTAATATGCATGTATGTCAATCATAACTGATCTTATCCAAGATCTCATACGTATGCTTATATACCATGTCTGGTCCAAGTCTGATCAAAGTGCAGGCTCTAGAGTGTTTGCAAACAAGTACTATTTGATAGACAATGGATGCAGACCTACACCATAAGCCCTTCTTCTATGTGAGCTAAAAATCAGACATTATTGTTTAGTGACCACCTGTAAAGAGTCATCAATTGTAAGTGATGGTTATATACTTCATAAGATATTACCAATGCCAGATGACAACTTTAACTGTTGGATTTAGGCAACTTTGTGTTCTGCACCTTTCTAATTCTGGTTACACCATCCCAATCATATCCAAGTTTTGCTTGGAAGCATGGCTTCCCGATTTGGCCCAACTGGAATAATGCTATCCTCTTCTTCCAGAAACAGCAGTGGCATTAAAACCAGGCGACCTTGCACCTTTTTCAGTTCTTCTCTGGCCATCTGTGGGTCACTTTCAACCAGAGCTCCTGAATTTGTGAATGATTTAATCCCAGAGAATGTCTTCACATTGTCATCTGGAATGCACCTGAACACCTAGTATGAAACAGAAGGATACTTCTCATTAAAGTATTCAAAGTTCTTGTATACCAACTTGTTACTCATTGCAAGCTTCTGTAGCATATATCATTATCTTTCAGAGTGTTCAATCAACTACATAAAATAGGTCACGGCAACCCAGGTTTTGCATATAATCCAAAGATATGCCTATAATTAATCAACTTTTAATAGAGTTTAAAGTCCTGGAAAACTGGTATTCATGACCCAGTTTTAAAGCTTTCACCTGTTCACCTTTGTAACTTTTGTTCCAAGATGTACTCTTGGTATATGTTTTGTAGCAACGGGTGACGAGAAAACTAGCTATTGTGCCATGACTGGATTGCAAAACATTATTATTATTTTTATTATTACTATTATGACTCCATGAGAAATAATGTCTGAGAAAAAAATGACCTAAACACAAACCTTAACATACAGAAACTGAGCTCAATGAAAAGAAACGAAAAATCACTGAACCATGAAATACCCATCACAGTGACCTGTTTCAACTGGTTGCTATATGCTACAGTACTTATCATGACATGAAATAGAGTTATATAACTTCACTGGCAACAGTGCCTGAGAAAACAAATTTTCATCAAAAGTTAAATTTCTCTGAGAAATACTTACTTACCTATTACATTTATGTTAGAGTTTGAACTTCAGGTACCCGTGAATCAATACAAAATATAATAAAAGTATATAAGGGAAGAAACTTCATTTATAATTACCTGTCCTCTCTCTGCAAGTTGGCCACCTATATACCAGATATTTATCAGTTTACGCTTGTTCAACACACTGCTGAGAATGCTTCCATTTATGGGTGGAGTGGTAGGGCTTATCTAAAATTTTATTAGTTACGCATTCCAAGAAATACATAATTTACAGAAAATCTGATTTCTCCATGGTATATATTACTTATTACATTTACATTAGAAGGATCGGTCAGGAAAGGAGGAAACGACATCAGATGAATAGGACAGAAAAAGAGGAAATGCAAAGGCATCAAACCTCTATCCTGGTAACACAGGACATACTGAAAGGATCCTATTGTTCTTTTAAGACCATTCTCAAAACAAAAGTGGTAGCAAAAGTGAAGGATAACAACAAAACTGAATGACTCATGCTGTTTCCTTAGCATTGTTAGGAACAGAAAATCGAATAAATTTCAGATCTGTCAAATGAATGGGTGAACAGGCAACTGACTGTGTTTGGATCTGTTAAATAACTGGACATATTAGATGGCGTAACAGCTATGCATGGGAAACAACCAAATGGGTCCCCATAAAAAATAATATGGTCAGCCATTTGCAATCTGGCCCACTGTAGCAAATGACCTCTTACCATACACAGTGAAGAACAGCCAGTTAGCTGGCTAGCTGGGTTGGCCAGAAACTGAGATGGCAGAAGAAGTCATAATTGGCACATGAGGTTTGCTGGACTATGTGTATGAGGTCAGTTGGAGACATATGAGCCTACCTTGACAGGAATTCCTACTCTGGTGTGTATGTGTTTGGGAAGGTGGGTGTATGGGGAAAAGAAGATGTTTTCACAGTGCATCCATGTCAGATGTACAAAGTAGGGAAGACAGGTAACATATGAAATCCCCTGACATGAAACGTTTATGTAGTTTCTTAAATAATTCTTTCGATCTGAGACTCTGACAAGGAATGAGAAGGTGAAAATTTTTTTGCATCCATGGTTTTCTACTCTGCTTCCAGCTGATCAGAAGTGCCCATAGCAGACAGAAAAATCTGGGAAATACTGGGGCTGGGGAATAGTGGTGGATATATATTAGGACAAAGGATAAAAACTTCAGCATCTGACAACTTGGATGTCACAAGCTTCACTCTGTGTTCCAAATGTTTTTGAGCACTGTGGACCAAGTCTCCTTTGACTCTACTGCACAGGTGCTTCAAAAGTTGGTAGAAGTATACTTTTTGCAAATCCTCTGAAAAATTAGATTTTTTTATATTTCATGCAGCTAGTCACTACTCGTGCATCAAGTCACCACTTTTTAACTACAATGACAGTTGGGAGCGGTGGTGGCTCAGTGGCTACCTTCGGACCAGCCCAGGTCAGCTACCATGGTGTGTTGTTGGGTAAGGCACTTTACTCCAATTGTCTTGGCACTAAATAACCTACTTGTGCTTCTGTGCCATAAAGCATGAAATCAGGCCAAACAATAACAATTAAAAACAACCAAGTTGTAAAAATGAAAAATGTGCAATATATAATATCTGAGAAGAGTATACAAGCATAATGTAGAGCCTGCCACAAAGAAAGGTTACTGAAGGTATGTATGCAACAAAAAGAAAAATCACACAGGTGGAGACTAATTTAACAACAGTGAAAAAAACAAGGGTCTCTCAAAGGGACTGAAACTCTTTGAGTGAAAACCCTATGTTGATATCACCAGCCATTCTTGAGGAGTAGCAATAACAAGATTTTCAAGATGGCTGCCACGTGCTCATATTGGATGTTAGATGGCATGATTTCGATCTGGAAGAGAAGTGACATCATAAGAAGTCTTTCAGTGAATGCCCCATGTTGATATGGCCATACATTCAGGAGGTCTTGAGTGGTGACAAGATTTACAAAATGGTCAATGTGGTGACCATGTCAAATGTCTGAACCACACCATTTTCATTTAGGACCAGCTAGATCATGGGATGAAATGTGTGTCTAAAATTTCATGGCAACACTCCAAATAGTTTAGGAGGAGTAACAATAACAATACAGTATTAACAGACAGATGATGGATGAAAGGCCATCCCATAATGGTCCATGACTTGTAGAGCAAAAAAGCCCTGAAGATTTATAAAAATGAATACAAAACACAAGTCCCTAGAAGGGACTGATGCTATATTGGCTGAAAAGAATTTCCAGGAATTCAAGGAAAGACAATTTTTACCTTTTAATTGCAGAGTTCTGAAACTATCCATAATATTCTTCAGCAATAACAAGATTTCCATTTAGAAGGGGTTTCGCATAAGAAATCTTTCAGTGAATAGTCCATGCTGATATGACCATCCATTTAAGAGTTGTAGTGATTTTCAAGATGGTTGCTGTTGTGGCCAGACTGAATGTCCTAGCAGCACCATTTTCATTTAGGACTATTAGGCCATGGGATGAATGTGTGTGTAATGTTTCATAACAATCCTCAAAACAGTTCATAAGGACAAGTAATAACAAACTTGTTCAAATGGGCAGACCAGTCAAACTTAAAACCCAGAAAATTTATAAAAATGAACATTAAACAAGAGTCCCTTGAAGAGACTGATGCTCTACTGGCTGAAAAGAATTTCCAGGAAGTCAAGGTAAGACCATTTCTTCCTTTTAACTGCCGAGAGCCAAAGCCATCAATGATATTCTTCAGCAATAAGATTTTGAAATTTTCTGCTCTGGATGTCAGATTGATACCATTTTCATTTAGGGCCAACAAGATATCAACAGCCGTCTTCTGGTGGAAACTCCATGCTGATACAACTTTCCATTTTAATGAAGTACAGTAACAAGATTTTCAAGATGGCTGCTATGATGGTCATATTCGATAACAGATTTGCACCATTTCCTTTTAGGATCAACTAGATTTCAACTGAACTCTTTTCGTGAAAGTCCATTCATCCATCTATGAGAAGTAGCCACAACAAGATTTTCAAGACTGCCATTGTGGCAGCCATGCTGGAAGTCAGATTGACACCATTTTTATTTAAGACCACCTGGACATAAGAAGTCTTTCTGTGAAAACCCCATGCTGATGTGGTCATTCATTCAAGAGCAGTGATAACATGAGTTCAAGAAAGCAAATGTGGCAACCATTACTGGATGTTAGAGCAGCACTATTTTCATTTAGGACCAACTGGACATCATAAGAAGTCATTTAATTTAAGCACCATGTTGATACAACCACCCATTTAGTATGAGTAGCAATAAAAAATTTTCAAGATGGCCACTGTCACAGTGGTAGCCATACTGGATTTAAGGTGACACTATTTAGAACCAATCTGAAATCGTAAAAAGTCTTTTGGTGAATCCCAAGGACGGCAATATTACTTTCAGTTCAGCAGTGGTGACAAGATTTTCAGATGGCCACTATGGTGGCAACTGGATATCAGACTGACACCATTTAGGACAATTAGATATCATAAGAAGTCTTCTGATGAAAATCTCATGCTAATAAGTTTGCCATTCAGGAAGAGTAACAATAAGATCAAGATGACTGCTGTGGTAGCCATTATGGATGTCATAACAGCCATTATGGATGTCATAACAGCCGTTATGGATGTCATAACGGCACTATTTAGGACCAACTAGACATAAGAAGTCTTTCTGTGAAAACTTCATGTTGATGCAAATGATTCATGAATAACATTAATATATTTTTCAAGATGGCAACTATGGTGAACATACTGGACATCAGATCAGCACAATTTTCATTTAGGACCAACTAGATATTATAAGAAGTCTTCTAGTTAAACCCCATATCAGTGTAACGTTTTGTTCAGAAGGAGTAACATTATACTATTTTCAAAATGGCTGCCATAATGGACATCAGATAAGCACTATTTTCATTTAGGACCACCTAAAAATGATAAGAAGTCTTTTGTGAAAATCCCATGTTTATCTGATCATCGATTCAGAGGAAGTAGCGATAACTAGATTTACAATATGTGGTGGCGATACTGGTTGTCCATGCTATACCATTTCATTTAGGGTAAAGCAGACAATGGGATGAATGTGTGTCAAGTTTCCGGGCAATTTTCCAAGAAGCTTAGGAGAGGAATCAATAACAAATCTGTAATATGGAGGGATGGATGATGAACAGATCATCCCAAAAGCTCCTCTGGTCTATGATCACCAGTGCTAGAAAAGTTAATGACCAACATTTCAGAGAAATCCAGCATATTCAAGAGGTAACAGATACAATGCTATATAAAGTCTGAATTGATAAACATCCAGTATACATGTATCCATCTAGCAGAGATAGGCAGTGTCTCTTTTATTTAGATGCACTTTTTATTGGCTTTGTCTCATTTCTACACATAAACTAGAATATGTGTTCTTGGAATATGACTGCCCTACTGCTATGCCTGAAAAATCTGCCCTAACTTTAACTTTAGCAGATGGTCAGTAAAACTGATGGATGGACAAATCTCTTTCATGGTGTGGCCATTACATTCATACTGAGGAAAAAAAGTACAAGATTACCCTGTGGTATACTGAAGTATTTCTTGTGGCTTGCTTCCACCAAACTTTCTTATAAAATTCATCACAGACAGGATCTGATATATCCACATCAGATTCATTCTCAGACAGTCCAAGATGTTCCCTAAATAATGTCCTTCTCAGTGATGAAGCGCATTGACCTGCATTATGTACAACTCCATTCATGCGAACTTCAAACTTTTTTGTATCATTGATTAGAACTGCTAGTTCACTGTCACGTGTGCCAAGCATGCTTCGGTCGTTGATATTAGCTGAGCCAATAACAATGGTGTCATCATCGACAATCATCAACTTACTGTGCACATACACCAGTTCTGTCACCTAGAATAGACAAAACATCGATACATAAATCTGAATCAAAGATACATTACCACACACACATTTCTAAGTTGTTTATATACCAAAATTCATTAGATACAGTGCTGAGGGGTGGATCAAACTCTTCCAACAAACATGTGATTCTGCTCCAATATCTTGAACAATGTTGTTTTAGTATCCCCGTTTCTACGAAACTACACGTGCACAGAGACAGACATCATGCCAGTCCCTTATATTTTTCTTCTTATCTCTGCTAAGATGGAGACCATTCTGAATAATGTCTAAAAGATTTCAACAATTTCATCTTCAAATACTTCTGCTCATAATTTGCTACATGGATGCATACAGAATACCAGTATGTGCATCATTACAAAAACCTTAGAAGTTTGAGTACACTCTGTAATAAAGTCTAAATTGTTTTAAGACATTCTCTTTTTATAATTTCCTTTATTGACGGGCTATCAAGTATGGATAGTTCTGAGTGTACTTTGTAATAAAGTTTAAATTGTTTAAGCCATTCTCTTTTTATAATTTTTGTTACTGACGGGCTATCAAGTATGAATAGTTCACCAAAAGACTTTATCAAACTAGTGATTATTTCTCCTGAGATATAAATTGTAGCATGTAGTTATATGTATAAAATTATTGCAAAACATAAGGCTTATGTGGGCCTGAGATTACTCACCAGACATCAGAGCTGGCTGGGAATAGGTAATCTCGTAATAGCAACAGGTAAGTATTACATCATTAAAATTATTTGTACTCCTTCCACTCCATCACAAAAAGAATACATGTTAACATCAGTAATACAATATCTGTCACTACTGACTTGCTGAATTTGCTGGTGTGGAAGGAGGCTGAAAGCCTCCAAAATGGCATAAAAATGAAATACTTTCCCATATAGTAGGAGTGTCCACTACTGCAAGCTGGCCTCAGCTTGGGTCACCTTTTGTGTGCCACTACTACTGCTACCAAAGGATATATGCCTTCACTCTGGTGTACCGAGTCTAAAGGTAGAAAGTCCTCCTTTCCCCTCGAAAGCAGCATGTGACTGCCAAAATGCAGCTCCCATAACATCCTCCAAAAACAAAAGTTTTGATGTTCCCATAAGGAAGCAAAAGCTCAAACTTTGTGGGCTTTAAACTTCATGAATAAATGATCCCTCTTAGTAAGGACTGATATATCATCTTGTTTGCAAGGACTATCCATCCAGAAATGGTGGATTCTGAATATAAGAACTCTGTTTAGGAATGAAATGATAATTCATACCCTTTTTTCTTCCTTGGGAAGTGGCCAAAAAAAACTGTAAGGCCCTTACTGGAATCTGTCCTGATCATTCCCAGCACAGACATGACTGATCTCTCCATAGGAAGTGGGGCTACCAAATAAAACCATCAACAGCCACAATCTCCTCTAAAGACATGGCATGAAGCTTGCTCCTTTATCATGCAGACTCTAAAAAGTGACTAAGAACAGATTAAACCAAAGATGCATTAGAAAGTGGAAAACTGGTCTCTGCTGCTCAAAATACCTGATAAGATCAGAAATATGAAATTCTGAACCAGTGGCTGGGCCTTGAGAACATGAGTGTGCTGGATAAAGCTGCCCTATATCCTGAATAGATAAGACCAAACATTCTGTTTTCCAAGAGGAAGGGAAGACAGCCTGCCACTGTAAGTTAGTCTGGTTCCCTGAACAGCTATTAGTTTCAATATGAAACCTAGATCCGAATAAAATATGAACAAGCTGGTATCCAGATTTTCCTACAACAACAGTATTTCTGTAATTTTGATGGAGACTGGTCATTTAACACCCTTGCTACTGAACCTCTTCACTTAAGTACAGCAGATTTCACTGCTGGAAAAGCATAGGGATCCATACCTGAAGTGAAATGGATATCCGTTTTTATTATAAAGAGGACACACCAATCACCTTTATGCTCAACCAGACCTCTGAAAAGTAGTACTAGGTGAGCACCAACAGTTGCATGGCAGGCGAGGGTGTGATTCTCCGATGCTGCCTCCATCCTTAGGAAAGAGAGACAGACCCATAAACCTCCTTCCTGGGCCTTTCTGGTGACTTCATCTAGCTAAAGACAGGTGAGAAGGAGACCTAAACTGGGGTTGCTTCCTGGACCGGGCATGCAACCCTTTAAAGAACTTTGATGAAGGCCTTGTGGGGCAATCAGGATGAACACACTTCCCTGCCACTTTTGACAGCAGGAATGAGACCTCTGAAGAGGATCTCTGTGTCTCTGAGTCCAGAGCATACTGAAACAATGCCCAGTAATACTTTAGAAGTGTCTAGAACAACATATCTGCAGAGGTGGAGCAGCCCCACTTACATCAACATGGAAACTGAAAAGGCATGCCTTGCGGTTTCAGTAACCACTTCCAGCAAATGTGGAAGCATGGCTAGAAACAGAGATTCCTCCTTCTGAGAACAGAAGGTGGTTGCTGAAAAAAAAGATTGACAAATGAGGTTATGGTAATGAGCAATGCAGAATTCTTTCATTGCTTACAATCTCTTAACTGGAAGGCAAGCCCAGGCAGGGGAGTGAACTCTGTAGCTAGTGACTGAGACCAGAAGCCTCAGCATGGGGAGCTGGTAGAGCCACCCACAATGCTACCTAGAAAACTCCTGGCCCATACAAAACGTTTGAGAGAGCTCTCTAACTGTCACAAAAAGTGAGAGTAAATGGACAGCTGGGTGTAGAGCAGCCCCCTAGAGATTCCCACCTGGAATGAATTTCCTTGTTTTCTGAGCCTGAGGGCATGGGACACAAATCTAGCAGAAGAAAGCAGTAAAGTAGTAATAATGGCAATGAATTGTGTGAGGCCTCCATTGCACATAAGTAAAGACCAGCAAAACATTACCAATCACTATAATAGTATTCATGATAATACAATGTGTGAAATGCCCCAACACACCGATTTATGATTATGGATAATAATGAGTTGTGTCAACCACCAGAACTCACTTCTGACAATAATGACTGGTGTGAGACCTATTAAAAGTGTCTAAGATTCATCAGGTAACATGAGCAGATATACCATCAAACCAGGTATACAAAAAATATAGGTGCAAAATATGGAGGTCCCAAAATTAGGAAGACAATCCCTATCCTAGAAGTCTGGAAACGTCCTTAAATATTTGGATCAATGATTAAAAATAAAAACATTTATGACCTACCCAACTGCCAAAAGCAAAGGGTATACAGAAAAGGGCACCCAGAAAAAATGGTACAAAAATGCCTCAAAGCTTATGCAATGTCTAAATATACAAAATACTCTAGCAATTTGGATAAACTGATTCAAACTGCTGAAAATGTGTTGGACACAAGAAAATACAAGTATTTCTGAGAGCATAACTGAATTCAACCAAATACAAATGCCATATGTAATAAAGAGGAATGCTACTGTGCATAGACGAACGAGGTAGGGAACAGATTGGATCAGTTTCCTCTCTAGTTCTGACTTCTAGAACTCTCCATCTAATGGGAGGATGGAATGTTCTTATACAGATATACAGATGAAGGTAATTTCCATTCTGGAAAGGTATGCAATACAGTGACAAGTAATTTATTACTGATAATAAAAGTCATTTAAAGGATGTTCCAATATAGTAATGGTGGTCATATGTGATGCTGAGCTCTCAAGGACACAGAGTCTGGCATCAAAAAAGCACTAAAGCTTCAGAGAAAACTTAGTTCTTATCCACACACACACATGATCCAGCTTGATTTCCCCATCACACACCCCTTTTGATCAGAGATGCTCCCAGGATTTCATCATAAGGGGGGATTTCCCCCCTTGTCACCAAAATGAGGGGAGTAGGAAAAAAAATGGGGGAAGGGTAATGGACATAGTTCAATATTTACCTAACACTTAAATATCCTCCTCTTCTTCTTCTTTCTCCACTCTGTTAGGGCACCATCAAAGTCAAAATCTTCAAATGATGTCCCCGCTAGTTGAATAAGTATCAGTGTATTTATTGTTTCTGAGCTCAATCTGTCCGTAAGCTGTGTGTGAATACTGTTCTGTGCTGAGAACCCCCTTTCACAGTATGCTGTCTGAAGGGGCATATGCACAGCTAACTTTGCCAGTTTCAACAAGTTTGGAAATTGTTCCTTATGGTTGTTATTTACTATTTTCCACAGCTCAAAGGCATTGTCTCTTGGACATCTCTGCTCCAAAATAGATTTTTTTACCAACAAGAATGCTCCCAAAGTCTCACTCTCTTTAATCAGTTCTTTGCTGACTACTGTTCCAGCTTTCTTATCGGCTCCACAATGCTTTATTAGGGTCTTAAGTCCTTCAATGCCATAGTCCGCCAGTTAAGAAATGAGAGTCCTCTAAGGTCAAGTACATGGAAATTTGTTGCAACAGATGCATTTTCTGTAGGAAATCTGTTTTATGTCATGTTTTAAGCCTTCAATGAAATCTTTGCTAATTGCTTAAAATTCTAATTTCACAGAACTTGCATCCTTTTCATCTGTACCTAATTTAATACCTTCCAAGGTGATGATCACATTTCCACTCTCGTCCTTCTCAGAGTTTAGTTTATTCTGCAATTCTTGCAGATAAATATCCTTTCCAGACTTAGCCCTGTCTACAGCTGCAATAAATCCATCAAGTGCTGATTGAACAGCTGCAATGTCAAGTTGTGTGTTCTGAAAAACCATATTTAAGGCAGCAAGTGATGGAATCAAGCTCATGTGAAGATACAGTACCATAACAAACTTGTAGCAGGTGAGCTATAGCAATAGTTCCTTACATTTCTTACCATCACTTTTGTGTTTCTCAAAGTAAGTGACTAGTGGTTTTCAGGACATTAAAACAGCTTCCAAAGCACCATAAAAGGCCATCCACCTTATTTCATTAACTTTTTTCACTGAGTACTGGAAGGAATTTAGAACATCTTGAATTTTCTTCAATTCCAGAGTCCTCAAAGAAGATTTACTGATATAGTGAAACAAGTCTCTAATTACCCCATGAAATATTGTCACGTAAGTTACTTTTTTTGCAGCTTTAGATTTGAAGATAAATTAAGCCTGTGTGCCATGCAATGAACAGCAGTATTGTGAGGGTTCATCTGTTTAATTTTTGTTGCTACACCACTTTTCGACCATGTCATGATTGACTCCCAAAAGCAATCACCTTCTCCACAAAAACGCGGCTATCTTTAATAAATTTGGATAACAAACCAAACAAGACCTCTGCTGTTGCACTAATTCCTTCACTTCAAGGTTTCCAAGAAACAATGTTTCTGCATTTAAACTGTCACTGACAACCTTGCCATAAACAACAAGTTTTTTCTTCACAGATATGTCTGTAATTTCATTAATCATTATTGTCACAAATTCACTTTTGTGAAATTTTTTGTCTATGTCAGCATGAATAACTCTGCACAAACTTGCACAAACTTCTTCTTCAGACCTTTGTGACTCATAGGTGGCTTTGTTACCAACTTTGGGAGATGAGAGTGCATAACACCCCTTTGTTCGCTGCAACTTCAACAGAGAAGGGTACTTTGAAATAGGTACAGTTTCAAAGGCAGTAAATTATGCTGTCCTCATCGCACAAACAACTGCACTAGATTTTTCACACTCTTCTTTTACAACACTGGCGGCAGCAGTTTCAAAGTCGGACTTGAGTATATTAGCCTTTAATGCCTGCACATGGTCATGTGACTAGGCATGTCGTATAAGAGTTGACGTCCTAAAATTCAAACAGCCAATTTCCAATGTAAAAGGGTTACTTTTCCCACAAGTTTTGCAAATATCACAAAACATACCTCCTGTCTTGAGTTGTGTTGTAACCATTTGTACTCCGGCAACCAAGAATTCTGAAACTTTGCTGCACATTTTGGTTTCTTTTTTAGTGGTACATCTAACTCGGCATGATCTGACATTGCTGTTGAAATATCGTCCTCCATTTCACAAGAAACACCACTGCCTTCTTCATTCTCCCTCTCACTTCCCACATTTCTGCCACCACTAACCACCTGAAGATAATCTGTGATCTTATGTCTCGCCATGGCTATTTCACTTTCCAGAAATGGAAAAAAGTTTGCACATGTGTATATGGAGGGAAAGGGAATCAATTGCAGAACCTCTATTAGACACGTGTTTCGGTCATAAATAATCAGTGGAATTTCCAATTATCCTTTTGTATTAAAGTACATTTTGCAGACTTTAGAATGGAAGAGGTATGGTGATAAACAAAAATCCTTATTTTCGAATTTATTTTTAGATTCTTATTTTTCAATTTATAATCAAAGAAAAAAAATTTGTATACTGCCGCGCAGAGTACATTTTTATATGCATAACTTTCAAGTCATTTGTGGGAGTTTTCATGCATTACCAGTTCCCAAGTGCGTGAATTTGTACAAATTTTGTGCAAATCACGTGATCATGCAACCTGGGAGCATCTCTGTATCTGTACTGCCAATGATGTGTGTGTGTACTATGACAGCATACACAAACATGCAGCTAGTGTGACTTAATCTCTAAGTAAATGAGCTGGCTGACATCTTGCTTGAGAAGTAAGTTGATTTTCCAAGGGTGATATAGTGTGATTGTAATGTGATAGGGCCTGTGAGAACAGATGCAAGATAATGTTATGTACACTGATTACAAATGTTAACAGAACTAGAGAACTTATTCATTCTTGTGATTCCATTTTATTTAATTGCATCAATTATATGTCACTTCTCTTCCACTTGTTACATATGTGTGTTGAGGAGGGAGAGAGGTACTTTTTTCATGGAAATAATTGTAATATGTGATTCTGAACATCAAACTGAAGAATTTAGAGTACATTCAATTAAGTTTCAATTATAATGTTTTCTTGTAGTTAAACAATAACATATAGATAAAAGATAAAAATAATAAAAACAATAAATCCAAAATTACCTAAAATTTTACCATTATTTATATGCATCCAAAAATAATATCCCCAATTTTTCTGCAAACTGTTGATCAATAATTAGTATGTAGTTAATGAAACAAATGAAAAACAAGCTAACAACTGACAAAGTTGTGGATTTTCCAGGTTGCGGTTATGAGTCCTAGTGATGTGATGTGATATGATTTGGATTTTTAACAAAGCTTTAACAATTTGTCAGTCATATCGCTATGATGTCTGCAGTGTGGCAGTTTATAGTGATGTCTAGCACTGGGGCATCATGCCATAGACATGTAGCATGATGTCCCACACAGTCACATTATCCTGACACCAGGCCGACAAGTCCTAACACTAACCTCTTAATGCTGAGCACCAAGCGAGGCAGCTGTTAGTACTATTTTTTTATAAGTCTTTGGTATGACTCGGCTGGGGATCGAACCCACGACCTCCCGCATCCGAGGCGGATGCTCTAACCACTAGGCCATCAGAGCGGTCACTAAGAGTCCTAGTAAAGGGCAGGTGACTATAACCCTGGGAGCTGAGAGTCCTGGACTCCTAATCAATTCTGTTGAGAGTCATGGCATCATCGATACAAAACTTCTAATGCTTTCATGCCAGAAAGCTTTCTGTGAAATTTGGGCAAATTCTGTTAAACTGCTTCTGTTAAGCAGTCATTTATATTTTTAAATTTTTTTTTTTAATAACAGTGGCCACATCTGATGGCAGATTAGACTTTTTGCACAAAAGTGAAAGCTCTCAGTGCCCCAAAATGATTTCTGTTAGGTTTTGTCAGAATTCTGTTAAGCATTTTTTTTTAAAATAAAAAATTCATTTAAAGGTTTTTCTGTCTGAGTAATAATGAGTAATAGTGGCCATATTTGATAGCAAATCATCATTTGTACAGAATTGAAAGTCTTGTAAAGCTGGATTACTTCCATCAAATTTTATCTAGTGGTTTCTGAGAAGTCATTTAAATGGTTTAATTTTTTTTGTTGTAGCAGTGGCCATATTTTTGAAAGCAAATTGGTGTCATCTGCACAAACTTTGAAAACTCCCTATACAAGGATGTGATGTGATGTGATGTGATTATGATTTTTTAATGTAGCTTTAACAATTTTTCAGTCATATCGCTTCGATGTCTGCAGTGTGGCAGTTTATAGTGATGTCTAGCACTGGGGCATCATGCCGCAGACATGTAGCATGATGTCCCACCCAGTCACATTATCCTGACACCAGGCCGACCAGTCCTAACACTAACCTCTTAATGCTGAGCGCCAAGCGAGGCAGCTGTTAGAACCATTTTTGTAAGTCTTTGGTATGACTCGACCGGGGATCGAACCCACGACCTCCCGCATCCGAGGCGGACGCTCTAACCACTAGGCCACCGGAGCGGTCCCCTATACAAGGATGCTTTTAGTTAAATATTGGTCAAATTCTGTTTAGCAGTTTTTGAGAAGTATAAGGTTTTCTATTTAATTTTAGGAATGGTGGCCTTATGTGATGGTAGATAAGCATCAATTATGAAATATTGAAAGACCTTTATGACAGGATGCTTTTCTGTCAAATCCTGTCACATTCTATGGAGTAATTCAGAGAAGCACCAGGTAAATAAGATTTCATCTATTTTTGTAATGGTGACCATATATAATGGCAGACTGACACTATTTGTATAAGCCTGAAATTCCTCTTTGTTAGGATGCTTTCTGTCAAATTTAATCTAATTACATTGAGTAGTTTTTCCAAAAAAATCATTTAAAGCTTTTCTGGTGTTTGTAGCAGCAGCCATGCTTGATGACAGATCAGCATCAACTGTATGAAGCATAAAAGTCTGAATTAAGGATGTTGTCTACCAAGCTTGGTTGAAATTGGTTAAGTGGTTTTTGAGAACCTGAACCTAGCAATTGCTGATTGATGTTATCACAGACAATGGAAATTTCCATTTAGAAAATAACAAAACATGGGGATCTCATTTTATCCTTTATCATTATTATTATTATTATTATTATTATTATTATTAATGCAAATCAGAGATTTTCCACATGTTTATATACTGATGGTAAAAAACCACATCTAAAAATGGGAAATAAACCAGATTTTAAATAGTAATAGACAAGTTATACTCACCAAGCGTCCCTGTAGCTCTGCATGGGTCCTTAACCCACAGAAACATATGTATTTATTTGGATCATCAACTGGAAATAATCATGAATAAATCTTTAATAATTCATTAAATATTCCATGACTTCATTTTTTTTCCCTTAGGTACTGTACCAATATTTGTGAGTTACAGAATAATTGTAGTATTTGAATATGTGGATGTTTCTGATGTCTCTTGTGTGTAAATGTGGAAAATATTTCATGGGATTTTGAGATTCCTGGTGTGAAACAACCATAAAATCCAAAAGAAGTTGTTGTTGTTGTAGGGTTTAAAGCCATTTTTCAGCACAAGATAAGCTATACATGGCAGCCAGTATACCTGGTGAAGGAAGAACCCTGAAAAATCCCGGGAAGAACCACTGACCCATGAGAAGCTACTAGCAAGCTTTCTCATGCACCCATGTTAGCCGAGCCTCAGACTCGAACCCATGCAAACAGAGGTGAGGTGGCAGTGATCCGGAACAGTGAGCGTTTTAGACCACTTGGCCACTCGCGGTCCCCCCAAAAGAAGTATTACACAAGTAGTAAATAATGAATTTACATGTATATAATGATGTATTACAATCACATATCTCTTTCACAGTCTCAATTTGAAATTAATTTAAGCTTCTACATCTCTGAATGGACTTGTATCTAGATTAAAAGGAGCATTTACCTGCTTTCACATTTAGAATCAGTTTCATGACCATATATGATAAATATACCTAAGTGATGAAAAAAAATTAAATGAGCTGTTGATCAATAAGTAGCTAAAATTTATATACAGAATAACTCCATTGATATTTATTTGGAAATTCATCCCTTTTGTACAAGTTACTGACACCTCCAGCACAGATGTGAACACTAATTATCTCCCTTTCTCCTTCAGATCAAAGTTCTATACTTCAAGTTTTAAATCCATCTCAAATCATATTCTAAAGTATAAAGTCTTTATTGAAACTGGTATGGGACCTACAACATCACACATACATACACAAATGGCTAAAATCATGCAGTTCCCAAACTGTTCTTTTAAAGTTATACTGGAGAAAGATATTGAAACCTCGTGATTTAGGATGTATGTATGTGTGTGTGTGTTCTGGATTTTTAACATAGCTTTAACAATTTTTCAGACATATCGCTACATTGTCAAGTACTGGGGCATCATGCCGCAGACATGTAGCATCATGTCCCACCTAGTAACATTATCCTTACACCAGTCAGACCAGTCCTAACACTAACCTCTTAATGCTGAGTGCCAAGTGAGGCAGCTACTAGTACCATTTTTTAAAATAAGTCTTTGGTGTGACTCGGCAGTGGTTCAAACCTGTGACCTCCCACATCTGAGGCAGACACTCTAATTACTAGGCCACTGGAGCAGTCGATTTAGGATACAGTATTATTTTGTTCATCTGACTTACCATCACCCATTTATCACTTTAATTTGCTCAACTGATACCATTTGTTGGTGACTGTATGAAGTTAATCAACTTTATAAAAAATTAAAGTTACCATATACACTCGCTTAAAAGATAAGTGAAACTGCAAACAAAGACTATGATTTGCCTTAGCATACTGCACCTGGAGATAAGGGTCAATGATATGTGTTGTACTGATTACTTGTAACAAACGGCAAAGACCCAGATCTGCTGGCACATTATGCAACGGCAGATCTGGGTCTTAGAGTTTGCAAATGGACTCGGCTTATAAGCAAGTACATATGGTAGTTTTGCACACTGTTAATGTGCACTGTTTGTCTTAGTTGTTGTTATAGGGTTTAATGCCATTTTTCAGCACAAGATAGGCTATACATGGCAGCCAGTATAAATGGTGGAGGAAGAACATGGGAAAACCCTGGAAAGAACCACCGACCCACGAGAAGCTACTGGCAAGCTTTCTCACATACCCACATTGGCCAAACCCAAGACTTGAACCCACGCATACTGAGGTGAGATGGCAGTGATCCGTAATGGTGTGAGCAGTTTAGACCACTCGGCCACTTGTGGCCCCCTTGTCTTAGAAGAATGAATATATATGCATAGGGTTTGACAGCATGTCAGCGTGGTACAAACTACAGTGTTGTTTTAAGGACGCAAAAATGTGACAATAAAAACTGAAGAAAAACAATGTTTAGAAGATAAACCATTTCAAATAAACATAAACATGTCCTGAAAGTTAAATGGTGATAATATTAAAATTCTTTTAAAGGTATATAAAATATAAGATAAAGATTAAAAAAAATACAAAATTCATACGGTCAAATTCTGTTACATAAACAACATTAATTTAAAAAGACCAAGATTCTCTATTGTGTTAGATCATCAGAAAGCTTGTCATTAAAACAGAATATGCTGATTTATATCATATCAAACAAAAGTCACCATACTGAATATTCCATTCAGAAATGAGTGACTGCAAGGCAGCATAGGCTGTTTTGAATGGCTTTTCATAACCCTTAGTACCAATGTGACTTGGCAGCCAACAGTACAGACTAATTTCCAGATTTTATGATCAAATCACATTTCTGTAAGATCTGCAAATTTGATGGCCTGTCAAATTTCAAGTTCTGCAAGGATTTAAGTGTGAAAAAGGAATCTGAATAGATGATGAAGTTTGTTTCTTAACAGTTTTGATCTAATTCAAAGGTCTGAATATGACTTTAATTTCCATGATAAAGTGATGTGATGTGATTAGGATTTTGAACGTAGCTTTAACAATTTTTCAGTCATATCACTACGATCTCTGCAGTGTGGCAGTTTATAGTGATGTCTAGCACTGGGGCATCATGCTGCAGACATGTAGCATGATGTTCCACCCAGTCACATTATCCTGACACCAGGCCGACCAATCCTAACACTAACCTCTTAATGCTGAGCACCAAGTGAGGCAGCTGTTAGTACCATTTTTGTAAGTCTTTGGTATGACTCGACCGGGGATTGAACCCACGACCTCCCGCATCCGAGGCGGACGCTCTAATCACTAGGCCACTGGAGCGGTCCATGATAAAGATAGAAGCTATTATCTGGTACTTGGTTCCAGATGGTTCTATGAGGTATTGTAACAGCAGCTGCAACCATGTCCCCTTCTTTCAATCTGTCCCTATTCTGGGACTTGCGACCTTGACAGAAGGTTCCAATTTTATTGAATTAACCCTGAAATTTGAGAGGACTTGCAATGGCAAAGATCAAATAATGTTTTGGAGGATTGTAATAATAAAGATGGTAATATGTGAATCAATAATTCTGCAGTGTTAATATTTTCACTGCTTGCAGATCAGAACTAATTCATAGTTCAAAGGTGAAATGAAATTTGGTTTCTGGTTATACAAGGCTTTGTATTATGGGCCTAACAACAGCATTATAAAATAAAAAACCATAATACTACCAGTGTAACAAAATGAATTAATATAACCTTATTTGTAAAGAATAATATTTGTGATGAACTTTGTGCTACATATTGTACATCCCACCTTTCTTCTGTAGTTGTGTCCAGATTGCATTGGGCCCCTTTGACATGGATACATAATTCCAATGTGTCACTGCCCGAATTGAATATGCCCCCTGCTCACCAATGTTCCCCTCAAATGCAGGCAAGAGGGGAAGCACCACATATACTCGAAATGTCTCATTATTCCTATAAACAATAAACATTACAGTCTTAGTTGTATAAATCACTGCTTAAAAAGCAATGTCTTATTTTTGAAAGTTGTCTCGAGAGCTGACACTCAACTCAAATGCATGTATTCATAGTTTGCAAAGTACAAATAGGACTGTCTTGATAAATCAATTTAATCAACCAGTGAAACACTAATTTCTGAAAATACAACCTTTACTGATCATAGTTTCTCAAGTTATCAGTAATATGAAACAGACTATAATTAACCGAAACAGTCCAAACATTTGTCATGTTCCTAGAATGCTATGTTGTAGGATTTTGATGCAATCTTTCTTAGTGAATCTTCCCACAGAATGACATGTTCCTGTGCTCTATTTCCAGTTTTTGATTTAATAACACACACACACACACACACACACACACACACACACACACACCAGTTAGTGGCCTTTGTTCATAATTTAACATCTAGACAAGTTTAACCCCAAAATCACTCATTACCAATCGTTTTCATCGGATAATCCATTGATGAAACTGTCCAACAATTGCATTCCTATGCAATGAAATGATACAATTCAAGTTTTTCAAATAAATAGTTTTTATAAATTCAGTGATTTCCTAAATTTGCCATCAAACTTGTATACAGAGATGAATATAAATGCATTGTGAACATATACAAGTCAAGGGTCCTGAGCTCTGACTTGCTCTTATGAGACAATTCAGACTGTATTATGAATAAAGTTGAAATGAAGGTAAGAACAAAGAATATTTCGTATGTGTGTTTCCAACTTACCCACATATAAGCCCTGATTATTCTATTTTGGTATGTGTGTTTCTGATTTACCCACATGTATGCCCTGGTTGTTCTATTTTGGTATGCATTTTTCTGATCTACCCACATGTAAGCCATGATAATTCTATTTTGGTAAGCGTGTTTCCAATTTACCCACATGTAAGCCTTGATTATTCTATTTTGATATGTGTGTTTCCAATTTACCCATATGTAAACCCCCGATTATTCTAGTTTGGTATGCATGTTTCTGATTTACCCACATGTATGCCCTGATTATTCTATTTTGGTATGCATGTTTCCGATTCACCCACAAGCAAGCCCTGATAATTATATTTTGATATGCATGTTTCCAATTTACCCACATGTAAACCCTGATTATTCTATCTTGGTATGCGTGTTTCCAAGTTACACACATGTAAGTCCTGATTATTCTATTTTGTTATGCGTGTTTCTGATTTACCCACATGTATGCCCTGATAATTCTCTTGAGAAGTGCCTCTGCAATCTTGTTCTTCACTCCCCTTTGGTCTCCAACTTGGGTAATGAAAAACTGGTTCTGAAAGGAACAGGCACCTATTACTGTACTAAGTTTTAGTAAGTTACATATTTTAAAAAATGCTTCACAAACACATATCTGTAAAAAAAAAAAAGTTACATAAAAACTTCTCTATTAAAAAATATTTCATTTTAAATATTCATTTTTCCATAGAAGTTTATACTTTATTAAAAACAATGCCAAGTGTGAAGAAAAAAAAAACAACCTATAAGGTTTCTATTCATGGGTACAATGACTATTAGTATTACTTGTGCTTGAATCTTCTTTCAAACAATTCCAAAAAATCCAAAATTATTAAAAGTGTCTAATATGCTTTCCTATTTCATTGATTATGCATGTAATTTCCCATGAGGATTTACAATTTTACTTAGTACTGATCTCAGAAACTTTTGGAGGCATAGAATCCACAGCCACTTTTCTAGTGACAAAATGTCTGGTTTCAAAAATCTGCATCATAGCCGAGACATTTCGAAGACAAGGACTATCAAGCAATACAGTGGAAGCAAACTGAAAAGAATAGGGTTCCTACACAGCATATTTTGTAACTATTTACTGAATTACATGGTGGCTAACCACTGTTAAGACTGATATGATAAGAAGGAAACAAGTGTACCATACATACTTCCTTACAACTTGAGTCAAACTGCAAAAAACAAACACCTTGATCTGCCAAAACATAATGTGCATGCAGATCAGGGTCTATGTTGTTTGTTCTACTTATTACTCTTAACAAACTGCATAGACCCAGATCTGCCAGTGCATTATGCAATGGCAGATCTGGGTCTGTGCAGTTTGCAGTTGGATTCATCTTGTAAGCAAGTATATACTGTAGTTTACTCTGAGGAGGATTTGTAGAGTAATGACTGACTGAATGGGTGCTTATGCCACATCATCAATGAAAAGGTTCTACCATTCTAAGGACATAAAGTGCCTTCACCTGGGTTGCATGAAGGCAGTCAGTCTGGCCTGGACTGGGAAGGATTCAAACCTGCAGCCATCTAAACTACTGAACCACAATGACTCTATTATTCAGATATTTCTCTATTTGTCAAACGTTTGATGAATCTCACCTTGACATATAAATACAGAATGTACCTTCTACATGCATTACAATGGCTGATGAATATATCTGACATGTTTTTTCTGAAGTCATTAAAGCTATAACAACACACTTGAATAGAATGGAGTATTCTTTCCTGTGAACAATACTGCAAATGTATGCCCATAGAACATAAGTAGCAAAGCTCTAAAGCAGAATTCCAGTAACCAGCAAAAACATTCCAACAGAATCCTCTAGAAATGCAGAGAAAGAAAAACCTGTCTCAAATTCTGATAAATGTGGGCTTGAGTAAATATGCATCATCATTACTTGTCTTGAACATCTTTACTTAAGATGTATGTTCTTCCTACCATTTATAAAATAACACTTTTATTTCAAGACTTGATTATTCTTTACAGACAACAAAAGATTTTTATTGAAAAGCAGAATAATCTAAACCCTTATAAGGAGAGTCAGCAACTAATTCAAATTCTGACAGCAAATGGTGAAATTAGCAATCAGAAGAATGGCTGTTGCCTTACACACACACACACACACACACCTGAACAAAAACAATGTAAATGAACACAAAATTACTATTTTGATCATTACAAACTCAGTAGGGAGATACTATTCTTCAAGGTGGTAACAAATGGGTGAAGGAAACTTGAAGAAAGTAGACTTATAAAGTGGAGATCCTATAACCATGACATTTGACCTCTAGAATATGTAGGAACTTGAAAAACTGGATTTTCAAGATGGCTGCTATACTGGATGTCAGACTGATACCATTTCATTTAGGACCAATAAGAAGTCTTCAATGAGAATCACATGTTGACATGACCATTCATTCATGAGGAGTAGTAATAAGATTTTCAAGGTGGTCACTTTGGGCAACACCATTTCATTGCAAACCTATAGACCATGGGATGAATGTGTGTGTAAAAATTCTTTACAATCCTCAAAGTAGTTTAGAAGAAATAGCAATAATAAACTAGTGCTAATAAACAGATGGACAATGGATAAAAAACCATTCCATAAGCTCTTTGGTCAATCTTAGCTATGATCTTTCTTATATTAAGCAACACAACAATGAAGCTTCAGACCAAATATGGTTATAATCAATGAATTACTTCAAAAGTTATCGAGCAGAAATGAATTTGGAGATGAACTAGAGAAGAACATGAACATGGCCCCTCCAGAGAATTAGGCAAAGCATAAAAAACAGTGGTTTCCACAGAGCACCATACTTCACCTGTATGCTGTACATCTTCAAAATGCTTTAATACAAAGTTTTAAAACATAATATCTTAAAAATTTTGAGTAAGCCATCTAGAAAAGAACCCAATTCCTGTATTTTGCACTCAAAATTAGACTATCTAGAAAATAATCGAATTCCTATGATGTCTTACACTTTAAATTAAGCCATCCAGAAAACAATCCCATTTCCAACTATGTTTTGCATTCAAAACTACCCCATCTAGAAAATAAGCTGTCTACTTACTATGATGTTTGGCACTTGAAATTAAACCACCTAGGAAAGAAGCTAATTCCTCTAATGTTTTGCACCTAAAATCTAGCCAATGCATCTAGAAAATAAGCTAATTTCTAGGATGCTTGCACATGAAATTAAGCATCTAGAAAATAAGCTAATTCCTATGACATTTTGCATGAGACTATTTTTTGCAGCTGAAATTAAGCCATCTAGAAAATATGCTCTCATTCCTACAATATTTTGTGCTCTAATACATTTTTCACTCTAAATTAAGCTATCTAGAAAATAAGGTAATTCCTATAATATTCTACACTCCAATGTGTTTTGCATTTGTAAGATATCAAGCAAATATGCAAATTCCTACAATGATCTATGCCTGAAATAAAGCCATCTAGAATAAAAGCCAATTCCTAAGACATCTTGCACCTGATATTAATCCATCCAGAAAAACAACTAGTTCCTATAACATTTTGCACAAAAAATTAAGCCATCTAGAACTTCAACTAATTCCTGTTATGTTTTGCACGTGAAATTAGGTCATATAGAAAACTCCCAATTCCTACAACATCAAGCACACAATAATAAGCCATCTAGAAAATAAACTGACTCCAGTGACGTTTTGCACTTGAAATTAAGCCATCTAGAAATGAATCTAATTCCTACGACATTTTGCACTAGAAATTAAGTCAGCCTAAACATTTTTAATTCCTACAACAGTTTGTAATATAATACATTTGTCACTCAAAATTAAGCTATCTTGAAAATAAACTGTTTAAATACTACAACATTTTGCACTTGAAATGAAGCTATCTAGAAAAAAACCTGATTCCTATGATATTTGACATAAAAAATTAAAACATCAAGAAAATAAGCTGTTGAATTCCTATTGTATTTTTGAACTGGAATACGATTTGCACTTGAAATTAGGCCATCTAGAAATAAGCTAATTCCGAAGACATTTTGCAACAGAAATTAATCCAAAAATATTTGTCATTTTGCACTAGAAATTAAGCCATCTAGAAAACATGATACCTAATTGATATGTTTTAGCAATTGCAATGATGGCATCAAGAAAATAAACTAATTCCTATGATGTTTGCATTCAAAATTAAGCCCTCTAGAAAATAAGCTGTTTAATTCCAATGACCCTTTGATCTCAAGTATATTTTTGAAATTAAGCCATTTAGAAAATGAGGCACCTAAGCTAAATGCATATCTTTGATGCATGAAACACGGATATTTGAAATTATAAGCTAAAAAGATTTGCAAAATTATGTACCAATTAACTAAGAAATAACATGCACTCTGTCAATGCTGTATACAAGTGAAAACTTCTTCCATATTCTCATAATATATGTTGTTGACTTTTGATACACATGAACTATTTCACACTTATCTATGACATTTTGACTTCAAAATATGCCTATCTCAAAATTATACCATCCTTAATAATAAACTGAATTTCTCTTTACTAATGACTATAACAGTTGTGGCTTATTTTTGAGTCTAACAGGTATTTTAACACAACTGAAAATAATGTAGATAATAACAATAATGGAAAAGAGATGTCCATATCCCATATCATTAATCATGGCTGAGAAAAGAAAGCAGACTGACCTCTATATATATGAAATGCTTGGCATTATCAATACAGTCTATGTAGGCAGTGTGAATGGATCTTTCCACCCTTTTTATACCCGCTGACCAGCCACATGAACTTCGAAGAATCTGTAAAATAATGAATCTACTCAATTAAAGCTGTGTCACATATGTTAGCACCATAAGATTCTCAAATTCAGTAAATGCAATATACTGGTTCTGTAAAAGTTTCATAAATATAATGGTGGAAAACATTATAATTTGCATTATAGTCACTTTCTGTGAAAAATATTTCTAGTATGTTAATTGTCCTTTGATGCACATCAACTACTTACAAAACATAAGTAAACTACTTACAAAACATAAGTAAACTCTTCCAAATGGTTTTGTAGAAATTCTAATAATTCTTTCACAAATTTCTAGTTTCAAAATATACTTTGGAGAAGTTTTGCAGCAAATTTGCAACAACAAAATAAATCCCAATGAAATGAGTACATAATTGTTGCACATCTTCAAAACCATTGATTTAGCCAAACACAATTTAGTAATATCCATTCAGATTTTAAGGAACCACCTGACTTTTCAGATGACCTTTTTCCAACAATTTGTCTTTGGTTTCCCCCCAAAAATGGTATGCATGTGAAACTTGCAGAAAGTCGTGTACACACTCAAAACTGCCCCATTTACATGCCACATTATCAAAATGTATCATTTCATAACTCTCATTTAACACACCACTTTATCAAATTATATCATTCATAACTCTCATTTATGTGTTACATTGATGAAACTGTATCATTCATAACTCCTCATTTATATGCCACTTCATGAAACTATCATCCATAACTTCCTCATTTACATGAGATTTATGAAACTGTCATTCTCAGTTACATGACAATTTATGAAAATGTACCATTCATAAGTCCTTCATTTGCATGCCACTTCATGAACCTGTATCATTTGTAAAGTCCTACATTTGTATGCCACTTCATGAAACTGTATCATTTGTAAAGTCCTACATTTGTATGCCACTTCATGAAACTGTATCATTGATAAATCCTTCATTTGCATACCCTACATGAAACTGTATCATTCGTTAAGTCCTTCATCTGTATGCCACTTCATGAAACTATCATTCGTTAAGTCCTTCATTTGTATGCCACTTCATGGAACTATCATTCGTTAAGTCCTTCATTTGTATGCCACTTCATGGAACTATCATTCGTTAAGTCCTTCATTTGTATGCCAATTCATGGAACTGTATCATTCATACCTCCCTTGTCTACAAGCCACTTTATAATAGTGCAGGCAAGCTTCACAATGAAATAGGATTTTAAAAGGGTCCTGGCATAAATTTATAGCTCTTCTTGTGAATGCTTTGACAGACTGAGCATAAATTAAGTGTTCAAAAGGAACACTTGTAACAAGTATGAAAAATTCCCCCCAAACTAATCTATATAGTATGAAATCTAAATATGGAAAAGAACATATTTAAATATGTGGAATGGTTGCACACAAAATAGTTGTGCTTCAAGGATAAGATGGGTAAAAGTAGATAAACACAAAAAGATTTACATTTTATGTAATGTGTCAATTTTTTATTTTTTTTTACCTGTGTCTGACATTCATAATTAATGCTCTTAATCAATGGGGGGACAACACACTTGCTGTAGGACTTCGGTAACAATAAAGGGTAGTTCATGCTTGTTTTAAACTTTTCAGTCTGAAAAACAAAAAAAGCAGAAAAGATAAACAGCATGCAGTAAGAGGTAATCTGACTAGAATAATTTTAATAAATTTTGTAAAATCTGCCATTCTTGTTGCTGATTTTGAATTGTCAGAATATTACATTCTCAATTATTTGATCAGTGATGATACATCACACAACTGTGGTCATAAGAGCAAGAGAAGTAGTTTATTCTGACCTAATTTTATGGGTTTGAAAATTAAGCCTGCAAAGGAAAGCATTTATAAAGTTTCATAACTGATGAAGATAAAACAGAGACTTTGTTGGGGTAGTTCAAATATTCTTATGTAGATCTATATATCCGTATGACTGAGGAGTGCAGAATATGGACTGGTACATGTGAATGTATACATACATTTGAACAAAAGAACAATTAGATATAGATGCAGTCACACACATGGATATCCCTGCACTTTTGGTATGTTAATTGTCCTTAATTGTACATCAACTACTTACATACTTACAAAACACCTGTCCAGTAAACTCTTCCAAATGCTTTTGTAGAAATATTAATAAATCTTTCACAAATTTCTAGTTTCAAAATATTCTTTTGAGAATTTTTGCAGCAAATTTGCAACAAAAAAGCCAACGAAATGAGTAAAAAATTGTTGCACATTTTCAAAACCATTGATTTAGCCAAAAACAATTTAGTAAAATCCTTTCTGATGTTAAGAAACCACATAACTTTTCAGAAGACCATTTCCAACAATTTGTCTTGAAATTTACCAAAAAACAAGCATGAAGAAAGATCTAAAAACTTCTGTGCACCAAAATGAACCACTTATTTAACCTACAAAGTTTCTGTAAATTCCTTCATGCAGCTCAAGTCTGATCAAAATCGGATCAGAAATGTGGTTCCAGAGTGGCATCAAGCTCTTCAAATCAAAATGTAAAAGCACCTCATTGATATGAATGCATTTCACTCATTATTCAACCTGTCCAAGATCTTGATGATATAAGCATATATATTCCAAGTGTGATCAAAATCTGATCAGAAATACAGCCTCCAGAATGGTAACAAGCTCAGCCAATCAGATGCATAATCACATCATTAGTATGCATGCTTTCTCACTTATTATTGCACCTGTCTGAAATCATAATGATATAAAGCACATACTCCAAGTCTGATAAAAATCAGGAAAGAAATAAGCCCCCTGAGTGGTAATATGACAAGCCAATCCAATTCAAGATTAGCTTATTAATATCCATGGATCTCACTCATTATCGAACTTGACAGATATTTTAATGATATTAGCCCATATTCCAAGTTCGACCAAAATCAGACCTGAAATGTGGACTCCAGAATGGCAACAAGCAATTGTTGACAGATGGACAAGGCACAACAGATGATGGACAAGACATGACTGGAGGCAAGGCCATATCACAAACTCACATGGCATTATGACCAGGTGAGCTAACAATGTGCATGATGATGATGATGATGATGATGATGAGGAGGATAATAATAATAATAATAATAATAATAATAATAATAATAATAATGACTTTGTATAGCACCTAATCTTTAGAAGCTCTAAGCACTTTACAACATTAAACACCTAAAAACATATATAATGATGTGATTACAAAAAAAAAACAAACATCATGAAATTAGAAAACAGAAAACATGCTGAAAATATTTAGGTAAGGAAACATCGTTAGGTCTTTAAGTCTGTTCTTGCTGTCAAAATAGGTGAGCTTTAAGAGCACTCTTGAATGAG
The DNA here is from genome assembly GCA_016617855.1 of Megalonaias nervosa. Taxonomy (NCBI): domain Eukaryota; kingdom Metazoa; phylum Mollusca; class Bivalvia; order Unionida; family Unionidae; genus Megalonaias; species Megalonaias nervosa. The sequence continues at coordinate 90,781 of JAECUM010000736.1, forward strand.
GTCACTGTGTCTTTGTGTCTAAGTTCAGTGGGCAATTCGTTCCATGTTGCTGGGCCCTGGTATGCAAAAGAAAGTTGTCCATATGAAATCATTTTCATAGTGGGAATAATGAGAATACATGTGTCAGAAGAGGAGCGTAAGTATCTTGCTGGAGTGTACACATGGGTGAGACCAGATAAGTATGTTGGACTGGAGCCCGTCAGTGAAACGTAGAACAGAGAACAAATTTTGTGTTTGATTCTGGATTGAATGGATAGCCAGTGTTGGATACAAAGCAGGGGGGAGGATTGCTCTGATTGTGGTACTCTAAGGACGATCCGAGCAGCTATGTTTTGAACCTTTTGAAGTTTATGGAGTAGATATTGAGACGAACCAGAGAGAATCGAGTTACAATAGTCCAGTCATGAAAGTACTAAGGAACACACAAGTGTTTTAGTGGCATCAAATGAAAGATATTTGCGAATGGAGCTGATGCATCTCAGCTCAAGACATGCAGCCTTGCATATATTCATGACATGTTGGTGCAATGAGAGAGTACTGTCAAGAGTAACACCTAGGCTTCAAACTGACTGAATTTAATGTTGGTGTTGCTGATATTTATTGTTTGAGGTAAAGGATGTGAATGAGAAAGTCTTTGTGTTATGACCAGAATGGCTTCAGTTTTATCATCATTCATTTGAACTTGTTACATGTCAATGATAATGATGATTAGTTTTAAAGATGGTAGTGATACAAATAATAATGATAATACCAAACTTGATTGAAAATTGTCAAGCCTTAGTACAATAATGCTGCTGGAACCAAAGTCAGGAGGAAGGAAAATCAGGGTGCACAACTCATGTAAATGATTTCATGGAGTGCTGAAATTCAAAGTCATTCAAGCAATTATCAAAGTGAAGCTACAAGCCAGATCTGGTTGCAATCCAAGCATCCTTGGCAAAGTTAAGAACACAGAAACCAAAGTTCAGGAGGACAGGTAATTGGAATGCTAGAAACTGAATGTATGATTTCATTAACATAAAGCTGTATACCAAATTTAGATGAGATCCAACAAACCTTGGCATGCTGCAGAAACCGAAGTCTGGAGAATGGGCAATCAGGGGGCATAATTCCTGTAAATAATGTTGTACAAAGTCATTCATGTATTTATCACAGGAAGCTACAACTCCAATTTGTTTGAAATCCAAAAAACCTTGGTCAAGTTATGCTGCAGAAATCAAAGCCAAGGGTATAGGCAATCGGCAGACATAACTGTTGCTAATGAGAACATCGCATGCTAGAAATTGACCTTGTTCAAGGTCTCATCATTATAAAGCTGAATGCCAAATCTGTATGAAATCCAACAATCCTTGGTCAAGCGATGCTGTGGAACATGAAGTCTAGAAGCCAGGCAATCAAAGGGTATATCTTGTGTAAATGGTCTCAAGGAAACTCAACTTTGTTCAAGGTCACACAAATATAAAACTTAATGCCAACAAACCTTGTTCATGTTACACTATGAAACACCAAATCTAGAAGTCAGGCAATCATGGGGCATACCTCCTGTAAATGGTGTCATGGATTGTGCATACTGTCAAAACATGTATATCCTAAATTGTACATTTACATGCAATATGCGTAACAGTCAATGACAAGCCTTAAAAAATGTTTCTTTTAAACACTGTATAAATGATGTGTACATTTCCATTAATAATGCGATGTCTCCATGCAATCCTTAAACATGTCAGGGAAAAATTTTTGTCTGTAATAAATTCTTCAGCTATAACGAAAGTTATTTCATAAGAATGCCTCTGTTTAAGTCAAAACTTGTTCACTGTAGCAGAAAAATCAATTTATATTAGTTAATACTTGATCATCATAGAGATGCAGGGTACCAATGAATGCTGACAGACAAAAGTTTCCTTATTTTTCTTATGATCCCCATGCAACAACAAAAATTATATTCTAGTAACAGGTTATTCACACATATCTTTATTTTCTGTAAAAATATGACTGGTTGTCACATGTTGTCCACCTGAACTTTTTAAAAATAGCTATTAACTGTAACACAATATGGCTATTTTGTAGTCAAATGTACATCATGAGCACATGTATGATGCCTTATGTATACTAACTAATATTTAAACATCAATTAAAATGTTTAAGTTTTCATATATTGATCAATTTCTTGCCATGGTATTCTATTTTTGTTGCAACTTTTTCAATTTTTGGGTCAAAAAGAGGCCTTATAGTATCTACTCCTTTGGACGAAACTGAACAATCTTTGGTGATTTAAGCTTCAGCAACAAAAGTTGGGAAGTGGGGCAATCATGGATCTTAATTACTCTAAATGATGAGACAGAAGGCTGAAAATAAAATTCATCTGAGACCCTACAACAATACTAAATGATGAGACAGAAGGCTGAAAAGCTAACTCATCTGAGACTCTACAACAACACTAAATGATGTGACAATAGGTTGAAAATCTAATTCATCTGAGACCCTACAACAATACTAAATGATGAGACAGAAGGTTGAAAAGCTAACTCATCCGAGACTCTACACCAATGCTAAATGATGAGACAGAACCCTACAACAATACTAAATGATGAAACAGAAGGTTGAAAATCTAACTCGTTTGAGACTCTACACCAATACTAAATCGTGAGACAGAAGGTTGAAAATCTAACTCATCTGAGACCTTACAACAATACTAAATCATGAGACAGAAGGTTGAAAATCTAACTCATCTGAGACCCTACACCAATACTAAATGATGAGACAGAAGGTTGAAAATCTAACTCATCTGAGACCTTACAACAATACTAAATCATGAGACAGAAGGTTGAAAATCTAACTCATCTGAGACCTTACAACAATACTAAATCATGAGACAGAAGGTTAAAAATCTAACTCATCTGAGACCTTACAACAATACTAAATCATGAGACAGAAGGTTGAAAATCTAACTCATCTGAGACCTTACAACAATACTAAATCATGAGACAGAAGGTTGAAAATCCAACTCATCTGAGACCTTACAACAATACTGTAATGGGCAGGAAATCTAGCCTCTAACATTTTTTTAAAAAATTAAAAACAGTTACAAAATTAAGGTCATTCATCGTAAAGCTTTCGGTGGTAAAGCAGAGTTAGGGGTCGTCCTAATACTGTTGTCTCTACCTCATAGATGGGGGTTTACGACATTGTAGCTAGGTGGGTGGGTGTTGTCAACCTTGATGCACAATATTAATTTATTCATTAATACCTACTGTTATTCAATATCAAATGATGATTGGTATCATTCTCTGTTAACTTAGATATTCCCATATACATTGATCATGGATCCTCCATTTAACTCCTTAACTTCACGATGTCATTATGCCAGAAGTACATGTGTAACTTTCCTAGGTATTAGCCTCATTTCCAATTCTGGCACATTTGGTATGCTCCTGTCGTTATCTCGAATAATAGTTATGGGTTGCTTATGACCTCATCCACTTTAGATAAAACATTTATTCATATTGCAAATTTTGACCACTGAGAAATAAATTCATTGCATGCACACTTAACTAACACTCTGGGTTACATAGGTTTTAGTTACAATTTTTAATTTGGGTGAAGTTTTGTTGCTGTCGGTAGGAGAGTACGGTTGCCACTGCAAGCGTGCGCTCGCAGAATTTTTCCCTGCGGTTGCTACCCAGTAAACGGCAGAATCTTCCCTGCCAAGCGCAGAATTTTCCCTGCCAAGCACAGAATTCTGCAGAATTCCGCGGGAGGTATAAAAGGCTTGTCAGCATCTCTACTTGGACCTGTTCGGGTTTCCAAGGGTCACTTTAAGAGCTCCTTACGTTTAGAATGAGTGTGGGAAAGTCATTTACTACTTTTACTACGAATACCATATAAGGAAGTGTGCAAAGAAAAGGTAACTCTTTTGTTTATTATTTTCCCGCGATTCAGAATTCATAGTTATTTCACAACATCTACACAAATAAATGCAAAGAAAATAATGTTTCTTTTATAGTAAATTTTGGATAGCTCTAAAGCCAAGTTGTGAAATCTACCTCTGTGTACTAAAACTTTTATGGACATTTATTCATTCATTGCTATGTTTTAAATCAGCAACCTCAGCATAAATATCTGCCTATCAGTAAATAGTATTCAGACAGTATTTCATGATCCTGTGAGGTCAAGTCAAGTGTTTCTTGCGGACCTTGTTCAAATAATGATGTTTATGTACACTTATTAGAAATAGGATTAATAATAATAATAATAATACTAATAAGTGAATGTTTGAATACAGAGCAAATGAGTGTTTCTCAAAGCTCTTTCCAGTAGCTATTTGTTACATTGTAAAGCTGTTGAGTGTTTCTCAAGGCTTTGTGCATATGCTGTTAGTTAGTTTGTTATGGCCATTGAGTGTTTCTCAAGGTTCTGTTTGAAATTACTCTATATGAATTTAATGAAAAGTTAGCCAATGTTTCAAAGTCTATAAGTAAACAATAATTCTAAAATAACATCTGAACACTATACTTTGACACTGATAAATGTTAATATCATCTTCTATCCTAAAAACTGTTGCTTAAATTGCTTATGTTTGTCCAGCTGCACACTACCCCTGTGATATAGAATCCATGAGTTATTATATTTGAGTCTTAAAATTTTAATAACATACAAGTCTGTAGCTTAATAAACCACCTGAAGCTTAAATCTGAGTCTGCATTTCATCACTAGTCCCATTCTTATTGTAAGGGTTCCCCCACTTCATTGGAGAATCAGAGACCTCTTGGAGTTAAGGTCTAACTTTAACTGGGCCTTTATTCTAATGAGACTTCATCAGCCACAGGAACACAGTGAGTCATTGAGTGGTCACCAGAAGTTTAACAGCCAACGCTACCCCGTAACAATACTAAATGATGAGACAGAAGGTTGAAAAGCTAACTCATCTGAGACTCTACACCAACACTAAATGATGAGAAAGGCGGCTGAAAAGCTAACTCATTTGAGACCCTACAACAATACTAAATGACGAGACAGAATGCTAAAAGCTAACTCATCTGAAACTCTACACCACCACTAAATAATGAGACAGAAGGTTGAAAAGTTAACTCATCTGAGACCTTACAACAATACTAAATGATGAGACAGAAGGTTAAAAACTAACTCATCTGAGACTCTACACCAACACCAAATGATCAGAAAGAAGGCTGAAAAGCTAACTCATTTGAGACCCTACACCAATACTAAATCATGAGACAGAAGGTTGAAAAGTTAACTCATCTGAGACCTTACAACAATACTAAATGATGAGACAGAAGGTTAAAAACTACCTCATCTGAGACTCTACACCAACACCAAATGATCAGAAAGAAGGCTGAAAAGCTGACTCATTTGATACCCTACACCAATACTAAATGATGACACAGAAGGTTGAAAATCTAACTCATCTGAGACCTTACAACAATACTAAATCATGAGACAGAAGGTTGAAAATCTAACTCATCTGAGACCTTACAACAATACTAAATGATGAGACAGAAGGTTGAAAAGCTAACTCATCTGAGACTCTACACCAACACCAAATGATGAGAAAGAAGGCTGAAAAGCTAACTCATTTGAGACCCTACAACAATACTAAATGATGAGACAGAAGGTTGAAAAGCTAACTCATCTGAAACTCTACACCAACACTAAATGATGAGACAGAAGGTTGAAGATCTAACTCATTTGAGACCCTACACCAATACTAAATCATGAGACAGAAGGTTGAAAATCTAACTCATCTGAGAAATTACAACAATACTAAATGATGAGACAGAAGGTTGAAAATCCAACTCATCTGAGACCCTACAACAATATTAAATGATGAGACTGAAGGCTGAAAAGCTAACTCATCTGAGACTCTACACCAACACTAAATGATGAGACAGAAGGTTGAAAATCTAACTCACCTGAGACCCTACAACAGTACTAAATGATGAGACAAATTGGCTGAAAACCTAACTCATCTGAGATTCTACTGACACCAAATGATCAGACAGAAAGCTGAAAATGTAACTCATTTGAGATTCTATTGATACCAAATGATGAGACAGAAGGCTGAAACTCTAACTCATATAAGTGAGTGTGTGATTTGGATTTATAACAAAGCTTTTAAATTTTTTTAGTCATATCGCGATCATGTCTGCAGTGTGGCAGTTTATAGTAATGTCTAGCAATGAAGCATCACACCGCAGACATGTAGAATGATGTCCCACCCAGTCACATTATCCTGACACCAGGCTGACCAGTCCTAACACTAACCTCTTAATGCTGAGCAAAAAACGAGGCAGTAATTAGTACCATTTTTATAAGTCTTTGGTATGACTTGGCCAGGGTTTGAACCTGCAACCTCCTGTACCTGAGGTGGACGCTCTAACCACTAGGCCACCAGAGCAGTCTTAAGTCATTTGAGATACCATTAATATAAAGCTACATAAAATCCAATAATTCTCAGTAGAGCAATCTTGCAGAAACCAAGTTGTAGATTGAGAGACAGACAGATGGTTGGACATGATTACTATAGCTCTGCCAACTTCATCATCCGTGGGCCTAAATGTTCAAGACAAGAATTTGCTTGATAATGGATATAGCACTACAAAAGAGCAAACGAGAATAAACCCATTAAAGGCACATATAAATCAATGAAACAATGCTCACACCTCATTGCACCAGAATATGCTGAATGCTTCTTTAGCTATGTCAGTTAGAAACAATATCCCATGTGAATATATTAAGTCAGTTGTGAAGGGCCATAACTCTATCAAAAAGGGAGTTAATAAGCCAAAACCCATAGAGGCCATAGAAGACACATACAGGTCGACAAGATAATGTACACAACCATTCTAAATCTGAAACAGATGCAGGTGAAAATTTGGATTTTGATGCATCTGTGTTTTTCTATATTGGATTCTATTTTAATCTGAGCTATGGTGATTACATGTATCTGCTGTTACGCTACAGCAGTGAAGATTTACAATTGATCCAATAAGTATGTGTGTGATTTGGATTTTTAACACAGCTTTAACAATTTTTCAGCCATATCACTAAGATATCTGCTGTGTGGCCGTTTATAATGATGTGTTGCACTGGGGCATCATGTAGCATGATATTCCACTGAGTCACATTATCCTGACGCCAGGCCAACCAGTCCTAACACTAACCTCTTAATGCTGAGCGCCAACCAAGGCAGCTGTTAGTACTATTTTTACAAGTCTTTGGTGTGACTCGGCTGGGGTTAGAACCTGAGACCTCCCACATCTGAGATGGATGCTATAACTACTAGGCCACCGGAGCAGTAGATCCAATAAGTGAAATAATAGTTAAAATTGGATATGAAAATATAAACCATTTAAAAAGGCAATCTGTAAGAAACAAGCAATTCACCTATCATATAGCATCCAGTTATGTGTAAGGGTTGAAGAGCTATGGTTGTCAGACCAAATGTGAATGGACACACAGACAGACAGACACAGAAAAGGTGATTACTATTGGGTTACTGCATCATGTCATTATTACAAAACATTAATAGCCAGTCTACCTTTACAACAATTTTTGTGATAATTAGGATCTTGTTGTATCTGTGTTTCAATATTGGGTTCTATTTTACTCTGACTGACCACATGCTATGATTAAAATTGGCCTTAAATGGGTTTATTGTGGAGCAGCCTCGGCAAACCTAGGCATAGCTATTACATTTGTGTCTGTCTCTCTGTCCATATGTACAACCTGCCTCTTAGACCAGCCTCAATGTTAAAATTTGTCTTAATTTCTCCTTGCAAAAATAAATGCCCTCATTAAAGAAGATTGGGAGTGGGCCTGAGAATCTGGACATGACCAGTGCGAAATTGATATTCGAGACTTCACATATTTGGTTTTCAGAGTATAGGGGCTTCATCTTACAGAAAAATGCAGTGCAAATGTTTCCCATAAAAACATTTCACTGAAAAACTCTTTACTCCCAATATTATCACCTGCTAACTACTCCTATGTCTGGAAAATTATGCAGTAAAGTGACCTGCTAAAGTTTAATAAAATCTTTATTTCTTGAAAATGGTAAATAAAGGGACTCTTTCACAGATGAATGATGAAATGGTAGGAAATATTTTTCAAAATCAAGAACAGCAAAATGAACCTTATTATTATACATACCTGAAGCCAAATTGCAGGAAACGATTCATTAAATTTTCATAAAAAGAAGGAAGATAAAAACAGTCCTGTGCCCCTATTTCACAAAATAACTCAAAACAGTGACTGGTGTCCTAATATTATACAAACTATTATCAAGGATGTTACATAAACTAATTCGAGAAACTGGTCAATCCAAAATAGCTTTATGTACTTTACAAGTCTGAACAAGCGAGGGCAACTATGCAAAACATTCTAACATTGTCATGATGGGTAATGATAACAATGACACAAAATAAATAAAAGACGTACGCAACATATTTCATTTAAACTAAATGCATCACTAAGACTAATTCACGATCATGACCAATGGAGTTTTATAGACAGTTGTTTTAATGATTTAAACAAAATCTTAAATTATCACAGACTATCAAGTATGACCTCCAAAATATTTGGAATCAGTTTAAAAAAAAAATCAAAACAGATTTTCGTTCATTGTCCACTTGTTAGTATTGGGAGAAACAACTAAAACTTCAGCATTATATGTGAACAAGTCCCTTCATGGCAATGTCAGGAAAACAATATCAAACATCAAGACCTTATTATGGTCTTGAGATCCTAAGTTATTTGATACAACAGAATTATTTGATCGAGAAATAAAATTCACATCAAAATTTGAATACCCCTATACATTCTCTTCTGACAATGGTAAAGAAATTATTTTTGTAACAGAGTCAAGTTACCTTTGTAAAATTCCATCTTCCAATGAAATGTCTGGCCACATCTCGAGCTGCTTTACCATATACCACTGCTCCGATGTCATGCCAAGGCATTCTGGGGGTCTTTTCTCTGTTAATAAGGTCTGGAATCAAGGAAAAAAAAAAATCTAATCGTAAAAATTAATGCACCTACTCTAAAATTCTATAAGAACTGGAATGTATAGAAAAATACAAAGACTGTATAATCTTTAGACATTTAACATGTTTCCAATAAAAACAGGTGCAAAACATCCTAATTTTAATACAAATCTTTTGCATCATTAAAGAAAGATCAAGCCCACTGTAAGGGGTAGGTGATATTGACTACCACCCATGGCTCTATGCTGGGGGTGTGAGTGCGGGTTGGGGGAGTGACTGTGCCATTTAGCTGTATTGTTTTTTTAAGTGAGGGGTAATGAAGAAGGCACTAGCCCATGGCTCCATTTTGTCCAGTAAAAATGGACCTGAGTGAGATCATCTTCTCCTTGTCAAGGTAAGTCAGAATAGAATGACCAACATTCATTGATGTAAATATTCAACCCTCCAATTTTCTGCACACCACATTTCAAAATTTGTAATTTCCATGGAACAAAAAAAATTTGGATGCAAATTATATTTTTTAAAAATCTGACTAAAATAATATGATCAAGCTGGAACATACACTATGGAATGTTAACTTGTACTAAAAAACTATGACTGAATAATGTTATGTATATTTAATTTATATTCTATGCCTGCCCTTTGTCCATGATTGAGCGTAGTTTTAGCCTACTGACTACTGTCATGGTTTTTTTATTTGTTTACTTGAATCTAAGTTCAAGATCTAGCTTTCATTATGACCTAAGTATGTTCTCGAAACTAACTTGTTGACAATATTTTGGAATTCTTCCATTAGAAATGACCTACATTCAGATCATTCTGTTGCATCATATGTTAGGTGACAGTTGTATATAAATAGAGGTTGTAAACAAAGTCTTCATTCCTATCATAAAATCAGTCTGTGGAATCATTTTAGCTGTGTACAGTAATAATTTGAGAGGAATTATTTATTCAAATTATTCAATGAAAAAATTACCAAGTGCTCATTGAATTTTGGAATAAAACACTACTTTGGGATTACTCAGGACTCATTCAAAGACATTCTGGATTATATCAGTATTGTACATCAAGGCTATATGAACATCAACACATTCAAGACTATTAGTACATCAGCAAATAGAAGACTATTGGTATATTAGCACATTCATGACTATTGGAATTCATTTGGAATATTCTATACTTTTGGACATGTGATAGAACAGTTGGGATTATGTGGGATTTAATTCACAATACTGTAAGTTCCTCTTAAACTTTTACTGTGTAATCTAAGGAAATAAATTGATTTTACTAAACTTGTTCGTTTTGGTTTTTTTCTGTTGCACAGTATAAGACTTGAGAGTCGTAATGATAGACAACCATGAGGCTGTGAAACATCTTTGATTATCCATATTAGTGAGTGGATCAATTAACAGATGGCAATAAAAACAGCTGACACACTCCAGAACTCACAATTACTCAGTGTGATGATGGAGACAATTTACATTCACAGTAAAGTGGATAACCTTTATGTGATACACAGTGTTTAAAAATGTATGCAGTATATTATCTTTGATGTTCCTTTTCCAGTAAGTTAAATTGGGTTGACATTTATTTGTGATACTGTAATGGAATGGCATATTTAAAGAATAGCAAATTTCCTTTGTTGAGTTGATGGCCTGATGTACATTTTTTACAAATAAACAATAGATTTAAAATAGGAGTAAACTTTGGATTTTTCGGATTGTTCAATAAATTTAAATGTGTATGTAAACTTAAAGCATTCACCATAAAATCTTCTTGCTTCCATGATGCCAAACAATAAATCTATCATTATATACAGTAATTCATACTTAAAAGCCAAATAAGAAATTATTCAAAAAAAGTTTCCAATACTCTGAAACTTTGCTCTGGAATAGTATTCCAGTTGAAATTAGAAATGCCCACTTTATTTCCTTCTTCCAAACCCAATATATCCAGGTGCTTCAGAGATCCAGTTAACATAAATAAATTTCCTTTGTATGAGGGCCTCAAGGTCGATTAGTTCTTCAGCAAATTGTGTTGCCCTCTTTAAATAAAGTCATTATTATTATTATTATTATTATTATTATTTTTATTATTATTATTATTTTTATTATTATTTAAAGTTTGCAACAACAGGAAAACCTTTAACACATTTACAGCTAATGTTCTTGGTTTTTCTTGGTAAAATTCTGATTCTGATTTTAGCATACAAGTGTTTGGTTCATCATCAGTGGCCATTGTGGTATATTCCTTGTGTCTGGATCACAATAATGCAGTATATATATATATATATATATATATATATATATATATATATATATATATATATATATATATATATATACTACTTTCATCTTCATGCTTTTTATGAATTGGTTGTCATTCTTCAGTTTACTTTTCCATTTCTTTTGAACTTGAACACAGGCATTCATATTTTGGAGATGTGCATAACTCAACTTTAATATTATCACTGCATTTCTTGACTGTTACTACTGTATAGTAACCAAGTATAAATTTCAACAAATACAATATTTGAGCTAACTACTATTTATATTGGAATCACTAAGACCATGTCAGTACATTAAAGGAAAATATAATCATAGAATATACAGCCTAAACTTTATTGACTTTAAGAGTTCAACATTAACACTTCATCGAAAACAAAAAACCTGTTGTGCCTATATTAGGTGGAACGTGGATAATCCAAGCCAAATAATTAAAAAATCTAGCTGTCTTCAATCATAACTTAAACAAATTTACAGCATGACTGATTTGTCAAGAAAGTAGAAAGCTTAATATAAATGAATGCTGAAAAATATATAATTTTGTCCTGATTTTCACATATTCTAGGCTGGATTTGGTTGCCATGGCAACCAACCATTACATCCCCTGAATGCTGAAATAAAGTATACCAATACATATTCAGTATCCACAATAAATTTTCCAATATAAAGAATACTAATATTGCATATGAAGTAAACTTGAAAGGGGTGCCAAATTATTGAATATTTGGATAAATCCTGTGCAAATCAGGCAGTTAAACCTCCAGACTGAGGCGAAGTAAAGGGCTAAGACCCTTAATGTACATTAGTCTCCCTAAGGCTCAGAAAGACTCAAGTGCACTTATGGCTCTGTGAGGTCAATGATCAGGGTTTCCACAGCCACTAGCAGACTTATATGTGCTTATGACTCTGTCAGGTCAATGATTAGGATGTCCAGAGTCATTAGCAGGCTCCAAAAAACTTAAGTGTGCAGTTGTCGACCAGTGACCTCTGAAAGCAGGTCAAACACTCAAACTTGGATGAGGGCAAATTTATGTACTTTGAACCGATAGCATTAGTATTAGTAGTAGTAGCAGTAGTAATATCATTATTATTCATCTGTATTAATATTAACAGTAGTAGTATGCAACCAAGATAAATGTATTTAGTTTAGCAATTTTGTAAAAAGGGAAAAAAAAAAACCAATCTGTGAAATAAACCCCAATCAAATCAAGAAAACTATGACTCTGTACATACACTCATTTATACATATCTGTCTGTCTCTCTCTCTCTCTCTCTCTCTCTCTCTCTCTCTCTCTCTCTCTCTCATTCATCTCATTATCATTAGAAATGGTTCCTAAATAAAAAATTACTGACAACTTACCTATGATTGTGAAACATATCAACGACTTTTTGTTATAGACAGTTGGTATAATTAGGCATAAAAACAGGCGTTCACACTTCAAACAAATGATGGATTAAATAGTTCCTCAAATTCACCAAGATCAAAAGACAGTCAGCTTTTGTTTGCGACCTTTAGTGATTATGGATGAAAAGAAGCTTCCGGGGGCTATTGTTAGTAGCACCTAAATCCAGGGGCTATTGTTAGTAGCACCTAAATCCGGGGGCTATTGTTAGTAGCACCTAAACCTTAAGGGATATTACTAGTAGAGTGTACCTACTTGGAGATTATGCAGAATGCTGTGTGTGTGTGTGTGTGTGTGTGTGTGTGTGTGTGTGTGTGTGTGTGTGTGTGTGTGTGTGTGTGTGTGTGTGTGTGTGTGTGTGTGTGTGAGTTGGATTTTTAATGTAGCTTTAACAATTTTTCAGCCATATCGCTACAATGTCTGCAGTGTGTCAGTTTATAGTAATGTCTAGCACTGGGGCATCATGCCGCAGACATGTGGCTTGATGTCCCACCCAGTCACATTATCCTGACACCAGGCCGACCAGTCCTAACACTAACCTCTTAATGCTGAGCGCCAAGCGAGGCAGCTGTTAGTACCATTTTTTGAAGTCTTTGGTATGACCCGGCTGGGGTTCGAACTCGCGACTCCCGCATCCGAGGCGCTCTAACCACTAGGCCACTGGAGCGGTCCAGAATGCTGGGTGAAACATAGCTTAGTTGAGAAACACATGGCCACTGACCACAGAAGACAGGGTAAAATCCCTGCATGGTTAAGAAAACCTGGCCGCTGACCAAAGAAGGCAGGTGACCACTGATTACATGACATTTATATAGAAGTTTGCCAGGGGAATTAGAATGGCCGTTGTGACCAGGTGTCTGCTGAACTCAGGTGACCGTAAGGACAGGTTTGACTGTATATCTATATTGTGTGTGCAACTTGTATCTATGATTGCAGGTTATAGTTTAAGCTAATAGCCATTTGTAATGAAATGTTTAAATAGCTAACTTTTGTCCAAGGCTGTGGGTTGTACATTATAATAATATTTGTAAACATGTTGACATGGTCTTCTGACCAAAGAAAGTTCTGGAAGTGAACTTATAACCCACATCATGGTCATCTTATTGTGTCTTAGGTGTTTAGATAAGGTTCTATAAAAAATGATTTATTCCTATATTAATATCCGTCAAGTGGCATCAGTTTTAGTTAGATATAATTTGAGAGGAATCGTTACTTAAATCATTCATTTGAATTACTGAAGTGTTCACTGACTGTATTAACACATTTTTGGAATTATTTTTAATTCATACAAAGACATTCAGAATTATATCATTGTGATACATCAATAGATTGTTGGTACATCAACACATTTAAGACTGGAATTCATTCAGAACACTCTATACTTTCGGACTTGTGACAGAACTGTTAGGATTATTTGGGATTTAATTCATAATAATGTTAAGTTCCTCTTGCTTGTGCTTTGATATTATGACTACAATATACTTTGCAATGTTTACCTTCTGTAATAATAATTACCTTCATATGGATTGTGTACATGTACAGGATCTTTGAAGATGAAGTTGACATAGTCTTTTCCAATCCAAAGCTTTGATGAGCCAAGCAATTTGTCATCAGGAGACTGTTCAAAGCTATTCAGATTGCTCACATTCAATGGAATTGGTTCACTGTGAAAGAAAGATACATTTGTTAATGAAACCCGATTTCTGACTGATTGAAAGTCTAAATCTGTAGCAATACAAATAATGACAGTGTCAGAAACAATGATGCTACTGTAGCATAAAGACTCTTCCTGAGACATATTGTCAAAAACTATGATGCTGTTGTGACATTATGACTCTCCCAATGCCATACTATCAGATGCTATGATGCTACTGTGACATCAGAACTAGTTGTGATATACTGTCAAAAGCTATGATGCTGCTGTGGCCTTCCTGTAACATACTGCCAGAAACTTTGATGCTACTATGACATTATGACTCGAGCTGTGACATATGTCCAAAGCTATGATGTTACTTTTGCATTATGACTCTCCCTGTGACATTATGACTCTCCATGTGACAGTGTCATGAACTATAATGCTCCTGTTGCATTTTGACTCTCCCTGTGATGTAGTATCTTAAACTATGTGACATTATGGCTCTTCATGTAACATATAGCCATAAACTATGAAGCTTCTGTGGCACTATGACTCTCCATGTGACATATATTCATAAACTGTGATTTTCCTTTTCTTTTACAAGCATTTTGAAAATTTTCCTGTATACATTATATGCATTATTTTTTAGTACATAACCTGCCAAAAGTTAAATGTCTGTGCTGAATATAGGCACATGGAACATGTAGGTTGAATAATATCACATGCTGTTGATAAAAGTTATCCACCCCTGAGTTATGACCAGTTCAAAAATACTCTCAACATTTTATAAATTTGGTTCTTTTTTTGTTCAAACAAATAATTAACTTTCACTTAACCAATGCTCATAAATGCAGAGACCAAACTTGGTATTACTGTCACTGATAGATCTTTTATTTGCATAAAGTCATTACATCATGTTAGAGAAATGTAAATATAACAGCCAACATTTTATCAAGAGAGAGAGAGAGAGAGAGAGAGAGAGAGAGAGAGATGAGGAATCATTAATATGTCTTCCACTTAATCTGTTTTAGCCACAAAGCAGAAAAAGCAAATACAGAAACCTGCAAAATTCAATTGAAAGAAACTGGTTTGCATGTTTTACTTTATTGTCTCTATAGAAAATGCTCCACTAGTCACAAACAGGAAACAGGGCTGAAATAATTAAATGTCTTAGATCTTTATTATAATTAGGTTATTGATGCATCATTTCTATATGGCTGATTCATATTTGTCTATCATGATAAAAATGTTGTTTTTATGTTTTCCCCACAATAATGAACAAATACTAGCACATATGTGGAAACAACCATGCAGAATACCTAAAATTTGTTGAACATTTAAGATTTGAAAATTTTCCACATTATTATTCATTTCAACAGTATGCTGAGGTCAGATTAATAAGGAACAATTACCAATTTCTGCTGTTAATGATGGGACCATAATCTGAGCTATCAAGTCAAAAGGTTTCATGTTTGAAATGCACCTTTCCCATGCTGAAATACACATCATCTTATGATGCTAAAATTTTAAAACAGCGTTTACAATGGTCACTGTCTTTATTTCTGCAGAACATCCACTCAAGCCAATTCTTCATTAGGGAGAGACAATTTAAGTTTTCAAAAGGTTATTTTATTTGAAACAAATTTATCTTGTGATGAATGAAAGAAGAAAAAAAATACCCCATCTGGAAAGAATAAATTAAATGACCAGTCCAATACAGTATAAATGCAGTCAGAATTGAACTAAGTTCATAGCTGTGTACATGTATATTCAGCTTTGTGACTGGGTCATTACTTTTCAAGGACAAACACAGGGTTGACATTTAAGTGTATATTCAGTGTTTTCTGATTTGTTGTTTTTCTTTAACAGGAGTGGCTGTCATTGGGAATTTAAATGTACGTACCTCGGAGGATTACTTTTCATGTGTAAACAGAAAGAAAATTTTGAACTGTTCAAGAGAAGATCAACACGGTCTCATCAAGTCACTGCTTAAGTTTGTTCAGATTTCTTTGAATAAAGTAAAAGTGTAAACTTATTGCAAACGATGTCCATCAGCCTTTTGTAAATGAAAAAGTACAGTATTAGTACAGTTTTCGAGTCATTGCGACTATCTTAATATTATCTAAACATTGATATGGCATTATATCTACTACATAATCTTCATTAGAATTAGGAAATATGTATAATCATCTGATAATGATTTCAATTAATTGGCACCTCTCTCTTAGCATGTTTGCAGGGTCATACACAGTAAACCATGCCCATTTGAAAGAGACCACATCAACTCCACGGTGATCATCCTTAGCGACTCTGCAAGAATGCATGGTGTGATGAGAGATGGTGGAGGAGTTTTTCTCAATCCTCTTCACTCTCCCTCCACCCTCACCACGATGCATGGAGTTCCGAAAATACACATGAGTTGTACTGTATAACATGTTAAAGCATGAATTTTGATATAACATAATCATGGCATGACTCCAGAATTTTGTTCCTTTTTAAAGTGCTACAAAGTTAGGTAATGACAGCTATATCTGATGGCAGATCAGCATCATGTGATTTAATTGTTATAACAGAATGCTCTGTACCAAGTATGGATGAAACTGGTCCAACAGTTTTTGAGAATTAGTTGAAAATGGTGATAGTCAATGGATGTTAGATGATTAATGAAAGACAAAGGGTCATACAATAAACTCACTTGGTAAGCTAAAGAAGAGCCTATCAAAGGGTCTGATGTTCTACTGGCTGAAAAGAATATCTATCAATACATTAAGAAAGTCTGTTTCTTCTGACCTTTCTTTTGAAACTGCTGAGAATTGGAACCATCTCTGACATTCTAAGAAAGCTCCAACATACCAAACATCATAATGAAAATATTTTCTTAAATATCGGAGTTAAAATGTTCACAAGATGTCTGTAAATGATGACTTTTGACCTTGAACCTGATATCAAGGATATAAGATTACTGAACTTGTCTCGGATACTGTGAAGCTATGCCCAAATGCTAACTCTGGCTTAATCAGCAAGAAATATTCTGGGAGAAATGAATGAAGTTATTGAAATGGTATCAATACCATTTTGACTAAAATTCCTTTAGACTTGTTTCTGCTACCATGCTTATGAGACAGTATAGCTAAAAACCTGGGTCAAGGCCTTTGACCTTAAAACAGCTGTAAGTGTGCTGACCATCAACTTGTTCATTACATCCTGGTCAAATTTCATTTGTATACATAAATTTCACTCTGTTCATAAATTCAGTAACGTACAAAATTATGACCTCTGACTTGATGGACAGATGAATTATTATCTAATCCTGCCTCAAGTGATCAGTGACCTTTACCTTGAAAATAAAACCTTAGCTGTGACATGAGAAGCCATAAAATAAGTGTACCATGATTCATCCCTGTTCCTCAAACATCCTTCATAAGCAGCAACAAAAGAAACCTTAAAGCACTGACCTCTAGAATTGACCTTGAGAACAAGACCTCAAACATGCACTGCAACACATCTCCTAGTGACAAAATATAAATAACTAGCTTCAGCAATCTACCTTAAACAGCTCTTAACTTAAAATAAAACAAAACAAGGGCAAATGTGACTACAATCTAATATACTGACATGTGGCCTTGAAGATAGAACCCCCAATGGGTTACAGGACACACATTTTAGGGATAATATATAGTAATACCAAGTTTCATTCCTTCATCTGAGATAGCTCTAAAATTATATAGTGGAAAGGAAAGTGTAATGGAAACCTTCAACATTTAACACCATGGAACTGACCTATAAGATACAACCCCCAATTTAGTACACAACACACCAGCTAATGATGACATATTGAATACCAAGTTGTATCCCTGAATCTCAATCAGCTCTAAAGTTACAAAGTAAAAAAGAAAGTGTAATGGAAAATTTTAAATGTAAACTGTGACCTTGACATTAGTTTGGAATCCCAATGTCATTCACAGTGTATCTTCTGAAGATGATGTATATTTTTATACCAAATTTCATCTCTTAATCTCAAAAGGCCCAAAAATTATGGAGTAGAAGGAAAAGTAAGACATTCAACGTTAAATTATAGAGCTGAAAAGAAGGTGTGATGGAATATTAAAATATTTCATGGTGACCTTGACCCAAAAAATGTTGGAACCTGACACAACTTTCAGTGAAGTTTCAACCATTAATCTCAGAGTTCTAAAGTTATAAAAAAAAAACAGAAGAAAAAGTGCAATGGAAAATTTCAGATATTGAGCCATGACCTTGATCTTAGAGATAGTACACAAAAAGCCATACACAACACATCTAGTAATGATCTAAAAGTATACCAAGTTTCGTAGCTTAATGTAAAATCACTTTAACGTTAAGAACAGATGGGGAAATGTGATGGGAGACAGAAAATAACATGCCATGACCTTGACTTTGATGATAGTACCCCTCGTGTGGTAAACAACACACCTTTTAGTGATGTCATGTAAGTTTCATTCCCTAATCTCAAACAGCTTTAAGCTATGGAGCTAAGGTAAATGTAATGAAAATGTAAAATATGGAGCCAAGACCCTGACCCTGAAAATAGGACCTCCAATATGGTATACCCCTAAGATCCAATTGGCTTTAAAGTTACAAAGCAGTTTGGAAAAAGAGATGGCAAACAGTACAGCTACTATAAGTAAACATACATCTAGACTTACTTGTCTTTATTTTTATTTTTCCATGGGTATAAATCATACAGGCTTGCATCACTGTCTTTTCTTTGATGGAACTGCATTGTATTTCTCTGTTGCAAAACAGTAAAATAATATAATAAAATAGAGACAAACAGTCATACACATAATTACATTGTTATAAAGGATATACAATTTATCAATTTAAAAAAAAAAAAAAAAAAAAATATTTATACAATTTTATATAGTGCATTGGTATTAAGGCCATTAGAATACAAAGTATCTAATTTATGAATCCAGTATGTTTCTTTTATGAGTCTTTACATGTCTCCATGCACAGTATCTGTTGGCATGAAAGAAAAAATCGAGTAGAGGGTGATTATTGGTATTAAAATGTGTTGAAATATTAGAGGAAAACTGAGGATCTCTATAATTTTTTACGTGAAAGCGATGATTATTCATTCTTTTAGAAACTTGTTGAAGTGTTTCTGTCCAACATACTGCATATTACATTTTTTACAGGTTATCAAATAAATCACCTCAGTTGATACGCAGTTAGTGTTATAATGTAGAGAAAATACCTCTTTAGTATTAGCGCTACTGAAAGAAGCACTTTCTCTTATGTTTGCACATTGAGAGCACCGGTGTCTATTACATTTAGATGATGAGAATTGTCTTTTTTAATTTTCTGTTTGTTTAGTTCTAATTAGAAAATCTTGCCAATTCTTGGGTCTTCTATAAGCAAGAATTTGGTTTATTGTTGTAAAGTGATTTTATGCTGTTTTTATTTGATAAATTTAGAAGACTCCAATATTTATTAATTATAAGGCCTATATTAGGTAATGAAAGATTATACTGTATTGTAAAAGGAATTATATTTTTCTCTATTGTACAATTTGCTGTGTTTAAAGCCTCATGTTGAGTAAGATTACGGGCTTTGTTCAGCACAGAATCAATGATATGTTTAGGATAATTTCTGTCTTGGAAATATGTTTTTAAATCATTCAACAAATTTTGTAATTGACAATCATCTGAAATAATACGTCGGTATCTTTTGGCCTGGCTATATGGTATACCGTTTTTACATGATATGGGATGACATGAAGAATATTCCACATACTGGTGGATATTAGTTTCCTTGACATGAATATTTTCAGTTCTTCAGTTGAATGGTTCCAGATCATAAATATGTCATCTAAAAATCTAAACCTAACACATGGATTAAACTTTTCTTTTTGAAGGAAATCTTTTTCTAATTTACCCACAAAAAGAGAAGCGTATGAAGGAGCCATAGGACTACCCATTGCTGTACCCATTACTTGGATGTAATTTGTATTATTAAATTGAACACAATTATTTTCCAAGATAAGTTTTATTATTTTACAAATATCTTCAATAGACAGTGTGCTATTATTAGGATTGTTATCAAGAAAATATTTACACGCTTCGATGCCATCTGTATGTGGAATGTTGGTAAATAGTGATCTTACATCTAATGATACCAGGATTGAGTTAAAAGATAGCTGTGGAATAGACTTCAACTTTTTAATGAAATCAGTAGTATCTTTAATGTATGACAGAAGTGATTTCATTAAAGGTTGTAAAACACTATCAATAAATTTGGATAGGTTTTAAGTCTATGAATTACAACCTGATATAATGGGTTGTCCTGGATAATTTAAAGGTAAATTATGGTCAGGATTTTGATGAGTTTTGGGTAATATGTAGAATTGAGGCATATGTATGTTAAGAGGGAAAGTATCAAATTCCTCATATATGGAATTATTTTTTTTAGTGATCTCATTAATGCAAGTTGAAATTTTTTATTTAATTTCTATTGATGGGTCTTCATTAATATGTTCGTAGTATTTTTACTCATTTAACTGATGTTCAATTTCTTTAACATAATCTTCTTGATTCATAATAATAATAGTGTTTGATTTATCAGCCTTTTTAATCACTATACTGTCATCATTCATTAGATTATATAAAGACTTAATTTTGTCCTTAGAAATATTACTGTAATATCGCTTTTGATGATTCCCATGTAATATCTCTTTTGTGATCGCGTCAATATAAAAATCTAAATAGGAATAACGTCCACTAGGTGGTGTAAAAGATGATTGTGTTAAAATAACCCATTTTTTTTAGAACAAAAGGAATCCGATTTAACCTCTGAATTGTTGTATGCTTTATCATAAAAAACGCTTTTAATTTTATGCATCTAGAAAAGTTAAAAATTTCTTCAGCTAATTTAATTTTATTGTGATATTTTGGTTTGGGACAAAATTTTAGCCCTTTGCCTAACAATATACAGTCATTATCAGTTAATCTTCTATGTGTGAGGTTTAACACAGTTTCTTTACCTCTCTTAATTTGTTTTCTTCGCATTTTTCTTTCTTCCATTCTCTCCTACTTTTGAATCTATGGAATCTCCTATTCTTTTGTCTTTTGATGTCGTCTCTATTAGTCCTTGTAGAATCTTGACCAGGTTTGTCAATGTCTTTCTCATGGTCACTGTTTCTGATTCCCCCTGTTTTACGGCTTCTGTGTATGTTTTCCTTGTTGTGCCCTGGGGAGTCAAGTTTTTTCGCTGTTGTTCATCGATTCTTGTTTGAATTTACAAAAATTCCTATTTATGTTGACTCTTTGGTTTACTGATGTTTTGGGAGGTGCTAGATATGTATTAATGTTCCTTGCTGTAGTTTCTTTGGGTTTTGTATACTTCCTTTCTTGCCGTTCCTTACTCTGTTTTTGTGATGATTTGTTGCATTTCTGCTGCTGCTTTTTCGGTTGTTTATGGATTATATGCTGTTCTCCAGTTTTTTCAACCTGTTGACTTTTTTCTTCTTTGCTCTTTCGTAAATTGTTCAGTTTTTCATTCTGCTTCAGAAGTATATTATTTTTTGTTGAATCTGTTTTCTGGTATGCTTCTTGATCAAAATTGAAAAGGCTTTGCCCATCTAGTTTCTTCTTCAGTTCATCCCTAAGATTTTCCATCTGTTTTCCTAGGTTTAGTGATCTTTTTTGTTGTTCATCTGTTAATATGTTGGACAAACACTTCAACAAGTTTCTAAGAGAATGAATAATCATCGCTTTCACATAAAAAATTATAGAGATCCTCAGTTTTCCTCTAATATTTCAACACATTTTAATACCAGTAATCACTCTCTACTCGATTTTTCTTTCATGCCAATAGATACTGTGCATGGAAACATGAATAGATTCATAAAAGAAACTTACTGGATTCATAAATTAGATACTTTGTATCCTAATGGCCTTAATACCAATGCACTATATAAAATTGTATAATTTTTTTTTTTTTTTTAAATTGACACTGACAATAAATGGTGCATCTGCAAATCACCAAATAGACTGGGGGAATCAATAAGTGAAACTTAAATGAAATATATATATATCCTCACAGATATTAATGTTAGTCCAGTCAATTTGTGACATACATGTATATGACAAAACACAAAATGTAATACCAACATCTGACATGAAGTCATGTAATCATGTCCATTTCAGCTACTGTCCCAGACTGTCTTTGGTCATATGATGTCAAGATTCAATATGGCCACCAGTTAAAAAAAAGGTTACAAACTACACTGCACAACACTGATTCCATAAAGGTTATGATTTTTTTCTCAGTCTGATTATCAAATTAGATTAGAAGATTATGTATAGAAATGTATAAATCTAGCACCTTTAGTTTACCTATCCATTATGCTCCTTCTAATTAGCATAATAATTTTTTTTTAAACCAATGTTTTTCAAGTAAAAGTTGCAGACATATTTCAGCAGCACTATAAAGTATACATTTCTGTGGGACATTACTATATAAATCGAAAAGTATGGTAAACAGTATAATACATTCCCACCAAGTTTAACAGTCCTATTTGTAGGTACTAGTAAGACATAGTTTACTCTGGTGACAATGACTGATTTGTCATGCTGACCTTGACCTTTGGCCAATCAATGAAGTCTTGAACTAAACTTAAATGTGTAGAATCCATGACATTCTGATTAGACTTACCATGTCTTACATATATGTAATTAATTTTTTATATTTTTTTTTATTATCCCCATAACAGGTTGACCATTGGGTCAGGGAACCATCCCAAGGTCACCTTACAATCAAACATTTCTTGTTTTCAGATAAACTAGGGATAATAAATATAATCTATAAAAAAAAAGACAACACACACACACACACACTCATGTACAAGTGCATGTGACACACAATCTCTTTAGATACTCAATTTAAATAGACGAATACATGCAGGTGACATAGACTTTTGAAAATAGTGTTTTCTTCCTGTTTACCATCCAATCAGACACAAGTTACCTATTCTTTTGTTGAGGTCCATTTTTGAAGAAATTGGTCCTCTTTTTTATTTACCTTAGCAGCGTATTTTTCAATGTTCTTATACATTACAACTCTCCACTTAAAAGCATAAATGGAAGGATTTTGCAAATTGAATCTGCAAGTATAAATATAATATTTTGCCAAAATAAGCAAGAAATTACACAAACTGTCCAGTTGTTCACTTCCTAAGTTTTTCTTTTTTGGACAAATGTACAATATTTGGGAAAGAAGGTGCGAAATGATCAATAAAACTGTACCAGAACTGTGAAGTAACATTGCAATCATAGAAGAGATGTTCAATACTTTCATTCTCTCTCTTTTAAAAGATCTTTGTAAACAAACTTGAGTGAATTATGTTTTTGCAGGTTCATTATTTTATCCTCCTGCTTATCAAAATTATTATGTGCTAAATGGTTTTTTATGGCTTCTTTCCATGCTTTTGGAATTTTGGATATTAAGGAGAAGTATTTCAAGAAGTCATCGCTTCTAGTTTTTTGTTTTATCATTTCAAAAGGTATTAAATTACCATGATCATCTACTGGATCATTCAAAATTTCAAAACCAGCTTCTGTCCAGGATTTGTATTGATAGAACATTCTAGGGGGGGAAAAAATTTAAAATACTCATGGATAAAAACTCATTTGGACTTTGCGGTTCCTCTTTCCAATAAGATACTGCCAAAATGACATCTCTCCAAAAACTGTTTTTAATGAGCTTACTAAGTTTTTCTAATTTCCTTCTCCCTAAATTCCAAATATCCTTTTTATTTCTGAGTACAGTTGTATTGACTAAGTTCTGCCAAGCTCCATTTTCATTTTCCAGCAATCTTTTACCCATCTTAATATACCTAATAAATGAGAATATATGTATCATATTGTGTCCTCCCTCGTTCTCTGGGGCTACTAGTATATCACATTTAATTCTCTCTACTTTTCCACCCCATACAAATTTAAATAATGTACGATTTAGTTCTGCTTCAACTTTTGCTGATGGATTTGGAAGTGCTGAGAAAAGATGTATGAATATGGGCAGAACAAGGGTTTTTACAACAATTACCTTACCAACTACTGATAGATGTCTTTGACTCCAGCTTGCCAATATTCATTTTGCCTTTGTTAGTTTCTTCATATAATTAATTTCCACCATTTGTTGTAAATCTGGCGAAAAATCTATGCCAAGGAGTGTAAAGTTAGAGGAGGATCAAATTAGGCCCATATCGGGACATATTCTTTCATTAGAAAATTTCTTGTTTCCAATCCAAATGGCTTTTGTTTTTGTTATGTTACATTTAAGTCCAGAGAATAGAAAAAAACCTTGCAAGATATTCATAGTTGCTTTAAGAGAAAGTTGAGATCCATCAAGAAGAATAAAAGCATCATAGCATACTGACCCAATTTATATTCATTGACATCAAAGATCAGTCCCCATACATCCTCATTTTGCTTTAAAGTTATAGCTAAAATCTCAACCCCGATAATAAACAAGTAAGGTGCAAGGGGATCTCCTTGACGACATCCTCTTTCAAGTCTAAAAAAAGATGACATATGCCCATTATTTATAACAACTTTTAGAGTCATTACAAAACAGCTTAAACCACTTACAAACAGAATCACCAAAGTTGAAAGATTGTAAAGCTTCTTCCACAAAGGTCCATTCAATTAAGTCAAAGGCTTTTTCAAAGTCTATTAATAATAATAAACCATATCTATTTTCATTCTCAAGTTGATTCATGATATCGTATAGTAACCTGGTATTTTCTCCAATAAATCTACCCTTCATAAATCCTTTTTGGGTATCACTGATTACTGAGTGAAGAACCTTTCTGATCCTGGCTGCAATGGCTCCCGAAGCAATCTTATAGTCAATATTTAAAAGTGATATAGGTCTTCAATTTTTGAAAAATCTTCTGTCTTTTTCTTCCTTTGGTAGACATGTTATGACTCCTTGAGTCTGAAAATCTGAAAGTTTTCCTACAGTGTATCCGTAATTTATTGATCTGCAAAGGAATCCTCCAAGAGACTTCCAGAAGAATTTATAGAACTCTACAGTGAATACATCTAAGCCAGGACTTTTTCCGTTTCCCATCTGTTTTAGAGACATACTGCATTCATTAATTGTAAGCAGACCCTCGCACGATTCTCTTTCCTCTTGACTGAGTTTAATATTGTGATTAAAAAATCTATTTTGGTTAAATAAACTATTTTGAGTTTCTTGCGTCTCCTCGTCATCAAGCTGAACAATTCTACTTTTGTACAATTCCATATAAAACTGTTTTTGGGCTTCTAAAATATCTATTTGATCAGATAAATTTTTCCCATCATCTAAAATAATTTCCTTTATTGTCTTATTGACATAATTTCTTTTTTCAAGATTTAAAAAGTACTTTGTGCTTTTTTTCTCCAAATTTATACCATCTGGCTTTAGATCTTAAGATAACACCCTCTATGTATTTTTTCCTAGATTCCTCTAATGCTGCTTTTTTTTCCTCTAAATTTTCTAGAGTTTCCCCGTCTATGTTATTCGACAGTTCCCCATAAATTTCTATTATTTCCTGTTCAATTTTCTTTAATTTTTCCCGTTTCTCTTTTGTTTTCTTAATAGAAAAACATATAGTTTCAGATCTTATTTTCATTTTCAATATTTCAAAGAACATTTGATCATTACAGGAAAGAGAAACACGAAGGGAGTCATCTTTATTTCCCCCTACATAATATTCATTTAGTGTCAGCTATACACTCTTTGACCAAATCAGTATACTCATGTTCCTCAACAGTTGGGCATTAAATTTCCAACATCCTTTTCCCCTTGAACATGTTGAGAAAGCCACACTCAGAGCAATAGCTGAATGATCAGACTTATATCCAGGTAAGATACACGCATCAACTGTTTTCATATTAATGTCTTCAGATACGAGAAAGTAATCTAATCTACTTTGTTTCAAGGGAGATTTTTGCCTCCAGGTATACATCTTTAAGTCTTGATTCGAATTTGGCCAGGGATCAATTATTCCAATTCATTTTTTAGGTCTTGAATCGCTGCTCTAGACTGTTGGTTTTTTGTCACATAAAATATTATAAGTATCCAAGTCTAAGTCCTGAACAGTATTCCAGTCTCCGCACATTATAATTGATGAGTTCTCAAGAAATAAAATCTCCTCCTTAAACTTTCTAAAGAAGCTAGGATTATCATCATTATAACCATACAAATTCACGAGGGTTATTCTGTTGCCATTAATTGTAATATCTAAAATAATAAACCTTCCTTGACTGTCACATCTTTCTCTGAATTACAAATTCAAAAGTATTTCTAAAAAGTATTGCAACCCCAGCACTATTACTAGAGCAGTGGCTAAATATACATTTGTATCCCCACTCAGCTGCCCAATATATTTCATCGTTCTTTGTACTATGAGTTTCTTGCAAACATACTATAGATACATTCTTTTGTTTTACCCAGTGGAAAATGTCCCTTCGTTTAAAGACTGAACCTTGCAGGCCTCTAACATTCATAGATATAATTTTTATGTTATTATCCATGAGAACGGCAGAAATTTTACGTATACATATTCTTGTACAGGAATGTATGAAGTAATTATCACCTTGAATTTATCATATGCATGGCTTTCACACCCACACTCACACACATACACATAAAGAATACAAACATCTATAATAAAAACATCCATGGTGTTGCAATACATGCTGTAGATTTGGCTGCAGTTAACACTGATACAGTGAACGATGGACAACAAGTGAAACAACTCCATTTGTGATAACTCTTAATCGCCTTTGACAGATTTCCAGGAGCTAAAACAGTTTGGCAAACCAATAGGTACAGATTAATAAGAGTATAAATTACAAAATGAATAAGAGAAGGGGTGAAGGGAGGGGAAGAAAGTATGAAAGAGAGCATACATGAATGTAGTGAGTGACTGAATGACTGAGCAAGAATGGGAGAACTGAAGTATTGAATGTGGGTGAGTAGTGTTGAATACAATGAATAAACAACCTAGTCAGTAAATGTGTATATGGGTGAAAAATAATTTATGAATTAGTGGATGAATTGATTAAGGAGAGATTTGATATAATTGATGAGCGAGTAACAAATCTATTAACTAATGACAAAACTGGTGAAGGAAAGAAGTAACTTATAAAAAAATAATTAAAACAAATTAGAGTAGAAAGGGGAGTATCCAAAAGAAGGTTCACATACCTATTTGGCCAATTTCATGAATTCATAGAGTTGCATATTGCACTTATACTCTAATTTTCTCATCAATATCATCATAAATGTCAAATTTTATCCTTTTTCCTGATTTGGTTTTACCATACACAAATCCATTAAAGTACCATGCACTATCAATCTCCTGATGCCTGGATAATTTATTGATAAGTTCAGTATTCATCTTCCTCACATTCTCTACCAGTCTAATTCCTTTGCTCTGTTAAAGTCTTTCCGCTTCTTGATAATTGGAAGTTTACAATCCAGACTCCAGAATTTAACAATCTCTGGCTTTGGCTGTCCCTGTCGGCCTGGAATCCTACGCACAGCCACTATGTACCTGTTATCCAAATTAATCTTTGTGACTTCTTTCACCAATTTCGGAATTTTCTCTCTCAGACTTTCATTCTCCTCCTCCTCCAACCCTAAAACTTTAACATTCAGCTTCCTTGAAAATTGTTCCATTTGGTTTGAGGCTGCACTTGCTTGTTTTGATCTCCTGCCAGACTCTTTCATGTCACTCCTCATTTTATCATTGTCCTTTTTTGCCTCTTGTAATTTTTCTCACAATTGGTGGTTTTCGAATTCCAGTGAATCCACCCTATCCATCAACTCTTCTGTCCTCTCCTTTACTACCCTTTCACTTTCTACAGCTATCTCCTTTCTCAGATCTTCCTTCACATTCTCTAACAATTTCCTCACATTGGTTGAGACAATTTCTGTAAGGTCATCTTTTTTCACCAAATCAGCAATAGCAGATGTGAAATCTGCTTTGGAAATGCTCCCTTTGAGGCTTTGCTTTATTTCATCTAAGTCCAGCTGAATTGTATTCAAACTTGATTCACTCAAACTTGTATCAGATGTTTCCATTAGGGTGCCACTCTGTAATCTGGTTTTCATTTGTTGCTTGTCTTGGTCTTTCTTTCCACTCATGCTTGTAGCTAATCTTGTTTGGACTAATTTTTTCTCACTACTCATTTGTGACACTGATTATTACTCACCATGTGCCAAAGAATTCTTACAAATGAAGGCAAATGATAGACAGGTAATAACACTGAAATAAGTAAATGAGTCAAACAAATCAGGTAGGGAAAGGCTCAAAACTGCACCACTAAGCTTCCTTCTCCACTCCATCATGTATGAATTTGAGTGGAAAAAAAAACACTTTTTTCAAAATTGAGTGTGATCCACCAATAATGTTATATACCCTGCATTCCTTGAATATTCACATATCATCCCAACAAATATGAACCATTTCACTGTAAAACAAACCACTTATAACCGCCAAAATCTACAAAGCCACTTTTACTAGCTTCCACCTATAGCCGCCATTACTGTCAAACCCCCTATATGTAATTAAGTTGCTTGTGTGTTAGTTTTAAATTCTTTTTTATTTTATTTTTGTTTCATTACATTTTATTGTAATGATTATTTTCATTGGATTTGAATCTCTTTTTGGAAAATTAACTTGACCCGATTAGATTATGACAGTTACTTCAGCACTAGGTTTAGCTCATAAATTTCTTAAACATCGAGTGAAAGCGACTGGCTATTACCAAGGTCATCTTCAGCCTATGTGTTAGCTTTGTTGTAAACAGTTTTATTTTTAAATTCATTTCCAGCATGAGAAGTTGATTTTAGATACGGCTATTCTTGACTACATGATAATTTTCATTTTTTTTTTTTACTGTGCTGTTCAAATTAGTGGTCACGTAACCCGTCATGTGAGCCACCATGTGATCTAAAATCGAGGCTTAAAATAGCCATTTTGCTAGTAGATTGATCAGTCATATTTTAAACCTTGAGGGCTCAAGAGGTTTTTATTGTTGCTGCCAGTTTGTTCTGAAGTTTGTCTATTTTTTGGGATTTAATAATTCATATTCTCTAGAAAACAAAACAAGTGCTTTTCTTTATGAAAATTCTGGGACAAAGACGTTTAGTGGAAATTTATTCTGGAATTCTAAACTGAACATTATAAATTGTGTTTAAACAAGGAATTGTTGCCATTTGTACAACGACCTCAACTGACGTTATCACCTTCCATATTGGAATTTCATCGAGATTCGAACCTGGATTCAACTAGAACTGTTTAGTGATAGGACTTATATTTTTCAATTCTAGGATTAAATTGTGGATTTGTTACGACCCTGTAGTTAAATTACATGTGTGTTAAAATTTGAATTCTTTCTAAATCTTTTTATTTCATTTTTATTTCATTTTTATATCATTAGATGTAATTATTATTATGATGATGATTATGTTCGCAGGGTCTGATATTTTATTAGAAACATCGTGTTTATTTAAAACGTAAATGTGACTCGCGTAAGCACGATTTTTGCATAACGGTTTTTGTCGATTCAAGTAAACAGTCGGAAATAGCTATGTAAATGATTGGTTGTGACCACGGTCATTACTAATAATACTTGTTGACATTCTATACTACATTGGCGATATTTTGAAATCTCCACGATTTCTTCATGCTTGTACATGAAATGACGTATTAGTTTGCTTTAAAATACTCAGGTACCTGTGAACTAGTCTAGAGTCATATTTTGACATCTTAGAGAGTCACATCATAACATCATATAGAGTTTTCAATACCTTAAGAAGGTATTCTTTTGTGCCGGAAAGAGTTGTTTGTTCGTATGTATGAAGAATAACATGTGTTTTGTTACTGAGGATAGTTCTACTTCGTCTACCTTCTAAATAATAATTATTTTCCCTGGAGAACTACACAACTGGCTTTGGGCAAAGACATTTGCTGAAATTATTTCTAAATTGGAACAGAACAATACAAATTGTGATTCACAGTGAAAATTCTGGACATTTGTGTTTAACCTTCATCTGACGTCATCATCCGCCATCTTGGAATGGAATTAGATTCAGACGTCAACTTAGAACTGTTTATTCACAGGCCTTATGTGTTTTCATAATTTTAGAACAAATTTTTGGATCTTCTTTGTAAATCGTAAGTCTTGTTTCATATATTTACCTTTTCACCGTGTTTTCTAGGGAAAAAAATTATTTTTGTTAAAATTTACAAAGCTTGTTGTAGTCACTCTTTTCTTTGTGTTACTTTAAACGAGCCGATACGTAACATAAAGAAAATTGGGTTGCTCGTCCTTCGGGATATATGAAATTGGCAAATAAAAATTGAAATTTAAATTACCCTAGTTCAAATCCCATTTTACTTGAAATCTCAGTGAAAACAACAGGCTTTCTTTTACAATGTCAAAAGTTGAGAGTTTTCTTTCTAGTCCAACTCAAGAACAGTTGGATAGTTTGAAAAAGGATGAGTTGCTTGAACTTGCCAGAAAGTACGATCTTTCTGAAGCAAGAGCTTTCTTGACAAAACAAGAAATCAAAAATATTTTAATTCAACATTTGGTAGGAAAGAATATTTTTGACAAAAGTGTTTTGGCATCTGTCAGTAAGTCTATGACAGACTCTGACATTAAGAAAATGGAACTGAAAATGAAATACAAGATGGAAACAGAGTTAAGGAAGCTCGAGCTTCAAAATCAAATAGAATTACAAAAAGAACAAATGAGATTACAATTTGAAAAGGAACAAAGACAAATAGAAGAAAGGGAAAAAGAAAGGCAAATGGAATTACAAAAGGAACAAATGCATTTACAGAAAGATAAAGAAGATAAACAAATAGAGTTACAGAAAGAACAAATACAGTTACAAAAGGAACAAATGCATTTACAGTAAGATAAAGAAGATAAACAAATGCAATTAGAAGAAAGGGAGAGAGAGAGACAGATGCAAATTAAAATGAAAGAATTGGATCTGGCAAGTGACAGGCACGATTCCACTTCCCGTGCAAATTCAAATTTTAACATTTTAGGAAATATCAAGTTAGTTCCCCCTTTTAGTGAAAAGGAAGTAGACAAATATTTTATTCTTTTTGAAAAAGTTGCTGAGAATTCAAAATGGCCAAGAGAGTATTGGACTCAATTATTGCAGAGTGTACTTTGTGGCAGGCCAGAGATATCTATATATCTCTGTCAGTACAACAAAGTTCTGATTACGATTTGGTTAAGGAATGCATCTTGAAGGGTTATGCATCAGTCCCTGAGGCTTATCGGCAAAAGTTCAGAAACTATAGGAAAGATGCTAGACAAACTTATGTTGAATTTGCTAGAGAAAAAGAACAGTTATTCAAAAGATGGTGCTTAGCCAAGAAAATCGAACATGATTTTGAAGGTCTTGAACAATTAATATTACTTGAAGAGTTCAAGAACTGTGTCCATAGTGACATTAAGAATCATCTCGAAGAGCATAAGTTTGAAACCTTGGAAAAAGCTGCTATTGTTGCTGATGAGTATTCCTTAACTCATAAAGTTCGTGCTGTAAGCAAATCTTTCACTCAGCAGTCTACTGATAGAAAGGTGTTTCAACCAAATACGACTCTCAGTAAAACTCAATCTGGCACAAATTCTAAAAATCAAGCCTCTGAGAGACTTGATTCAAAATCCTTGTCTATTCCTACGTGTACCTATTGTAAGAAAAAGGACACGTCATTTCTGATTGCTTCAAATTGAAATATAGGCATCAGAATCAAGATAGACCTATCCCAAATGCTCTTATTTCTAAGAGGTCATGGTCACGGTCATGTATTGAAAACAATACATTTGAAAAAAAAAAAAAACCTCAGTCTGATTGTGTTTTGGAGAATTTGTTTTGAACCATTCATGTCGAAGGGTTCTATATCACTCTTGGGTGATTTGGTCAATCCTATCCCTATTAAAATTTTAAGGGATACAGGAGCCTCTCAGAGTCTTTTAGTTTCAGGTATTTTGCCTTCTTCTGAGAATACCTGTTCTAATGAGAGTGTTCTCATTCAGGGAGTAGAGTGCGGCTTTGTTAATGTTCCTCTCCATTCTGTTAATTTGTCATCAGACTTAGTTTCAGGACCTGTGACAGTCGGTGTAGTGTCTACTTTACCCGCTGAGGGCATTCATTTGTTGCTAGGCAATGACTTAGCTGGAGACAAGGTTGTGGTTAATCCACTTGTAACTGACAAGCCTTCTTTGGATCAGAAAGTTGATCCTATTGAAAAAGAAATCCCTGATTTATTCCCAGCTTGTGCAGTTACCAGAGCTATGGCAAAGAAAGCTCTTGAGAATGATTTTGATAAGGAATGTATTCCTTTAGCTGACACATGTATTGGTCAGGCTTTTGATGAGGTCACTTTCACTTCTAATTTGGATCAGTCAAAAGGTATTGATCATAGTGATCCTCTTTTGAATACTCATTCTCTTTTATCTGATCAGGGTGATAAACGACAATCACTTGTCGTCGAACAGGAGAAGGATCCTGAGATCTCCTGTTTGTTTCAGCGGGCCATTAGTGAAAAAGAAGCAACTGAAGTACCTGTCTGTTACTTCATTAAAAATGGAGTTCTTATGAGAAAATGGAGACCTCTCGAAGTACCTGCTAGTGACGAATGGTCAGTAAAATATCAGATTGTGGTTCCGAAACCTTACAGACTGGAAATACTTAGTTTGGCCCATGAAACTCCTATGGCTGGTCATTTAGGGAAAAATAAAACGCATCACAAGATCTTAACTCACTTCTATTGGCCAAAAATCAAAAGTGATGTATGCAAGTTTTGTAGATCTTGTCATACTTGTCAAATGGTAGGAAAACCAAATCAAAAGATACCTACAGCTCATCTGCAACCAATTCCTGCCTTTGACGAACCATTCAGTAGAATCATGGTAGGTTGTGTTGGTCCCTTACCAAAGACCAAGTCAGGCAACCAATATATGTTGACCATAATGTGTGCGTCAACAAGATTCCCAGAGGCAATTCCTTTGAGGAATATTGAAACCAAAAATATAGTAAAGGTTTTGATAAAGTTCTTTACTCAATTTGGCCTTCCCAAATTTGTCCAATCGGATCAAGGGTCAAATTTCATGTCTGGAATTTTCCAGCAAGCCATGCATGAATTGGACATTCAACAGTTCAAATCATCTGCCTATCATCTTGAGAGCCAAGGGGCTTTGGAACGATTTCACCAAACTCTGAAAAACATGATGAAATCATATTGTTTTGACACAGGTAAAGACTGGGATGAAGGCATTCATTTACTTTTGTTTGCAGTTAGAGAGTCCGTTCAGGAATCTCTAGGGTTCAGTCCTTTTGAACTGGTATTTGGACATACTGTGCGTGGACCTTTAAAGTTAATGAAAGAGAAACTTCTTTCAAATGAAGAAACAGAACTTAATCTTCTTGATTATGTCTCTGATTTCAAGTATAAATTGTCGAAGGCTTGTGAGGTCACAACAGCAAATTTGCACTCTACGCAATCAAAGATGAAGTTAAGATATGATAAAAACGCAAGGGATAGAAGTTTTCAATCTGGTGATAGAGTCCTGGCTCTCTTGCCCATTCCACAAAATCCTCTTCAGGCAAAATATTATGGTCCATACACGGTTGAAAAGAAAATAAGTGATTTAAATTACATTATAAATACTCCTGATAGGCGAAAACCAAAACAACTGTGCCACATCAATATGTTAAAGGAGTATGTTGAAAGAAATAACCAGGTAAATCATGCAATTAATTTAGTTGTACCTGTCCCACCAGCTGAGGATTTGAGTGAAGGAATTCAGTTGGATTCTACTAATCTTGGAACAACAAGTCTTCGGAATTCGGAAGTTATGGAAAATCTAGACCAGAAACTTTCTCATTTACAAAATCAAGAAAAAAGTGAACTTAAACAATTATTGTCTGAATATGAACACTTGTTTCCAGACATACCTACAAGGACAAACAAAATTTTTCACGACGTTGAAATAGTAGATTCGAAACCCATGAAACAACACCCATACAGGATGAATCCTTTTAAACAGGAATACATGAAAAAAGAGATTCAGTATTTACTGGAAAATGATTTTATAGAGCCCAGTAAGAGTGATTGGAGTTCACCGTGCATTCTTGTTCCGAAACCGGATAAAACTTTCCGAATGTGTACGGATTATAGGAAGGTGAACAGTGTGACAAAAACAGACTCATTTCCATTGCCAAGAATCGACGATTGTATCGACAAAATTGGAAATGCCAAATACGTCACTAAATTCGACCTTCTGAAGGGTTTTTGGCAAATTCCACTAACGGAAAGAGCAAAAGAAATTTCGGCATTTGTGACTCCAGATGGACTCTACCAGTATAAAGTAATGCCATTTGGGATGAAGGGTTCTCCAAGTACTTTTCAACGCCTTATGAATATGATTACTTCTGGTCTAGACAATTGTGATGCCTATATTGATGATGTCATCATCTACAACAACACCTGGAAAGAACATCTAGCCACGATTCGGAAGTTCTTCGACAGACTCACGGATGCAAATTTGACTATTAATTTATCTAAAAGTGAGTTCTGCCGTGCGTGTGTTACTTTTCTAGGACATATTGTGGGACATGGTCAAATTAAACCTATAGATGCAAAGGTCAAGGCTATTTCTGAATTTCCTGTGCCTGTCAGTAGAAAACAGCTGATGCAATTCTTGGGTATGGCTGGGTACTATCACAAATTTTGTTCCAATTTCTCTGATATTGTTGAACCTCTGACAAACTTGTTGAGAAAGAAAAACAAGTTTCTTTGGACTGAAAAATGTCAAGAGGCTTTCGACAGATTAAAAGCCATATTTAAGAGTGCACCAGTTTTAACAGCTCCAGATTTCAGTCAACCATTCAAACTATCTGTGGATGCAAGTGATGTTGGGGTTGGAGCAGTTTTGCTTCAAGATGACAAAAATGGTGTAGAACACCCAGTGTGTTATTTCTCTAAGAAATTAAATAAACACCAAAGAAACTACTCAACAATCGAGAAGGAATGCTTGGCTTTAATACTAACATTACAGCATTTTGAAGTTTATATCAGCTCAGCTCCTTCTCCGGTTGTTGTGTTTAGTGATCACAACCCCCTTACTTTCATCAGCAGAATGAAAAATAAGAATCAAAGACTATTGAGATGGAGTTTATTTTTGCAAGAGTACAATCTTGACATCAGGCACATTAAAGAAAAAGATAATTTGATTGCAGACGCACTTTCCCGTGTATAGAAATGTCATTTTCATACACACCTTTGTGTAGATTCATAAGAGTTCTTCTTATGTAAATGTTTTTTTACCTCATGTATAATTTACATCTGGTAAAAAAGAAAGCTTTATTACATAAATCTTTCTTTTTTCTTTATGGGGGAAAGTGTTACGACCCTGTAGTCAAATTACATATGTGTTAAAATTTAAATTCTTCTAATTCTTTGTTTCGTTTTTATTTTATTTTTATACCACTAAATGTTATTATTATTATGGTGATGATTATGTTAGCAAGGTCTAATAGTATGTTAGAAACATCGTATTTATTTAAAACGTAAATGTGACTCGTGTAAGCACGATTTTTGCATGACGGTTTTTCGTATCAAGTAAACAGTGAGAAAGAGCTATGTAAATGATTGGCTGTGACCACGTTATTACTTGTTTACGCTTTTGTAATGTCCAGATGGATTGCGAAATCACACGTGTCCTTCATGCGTGTGTACATGTAATGACGCATTAGCTTGTTTTAAATGCTCAGTTACCTGTAAGAAATGTTTAGTCGTAGTCGTAGTCAGTCGTAGTTCAGAGTCACATCATAACATCTTACAGAGTTTCTAATACCTTAAGGAAAAGGTATTTCTGTGCTGGAAAGAGGTGTTTGTTCATTCGTACGTGTTAGGAACAACATGTGTGTTGTTAGTGGTGGTAGCTGTATTTCATCTACTTTCTAAATAATTATTTTCCCTGGAGAACAACCCTACTGGCTTTGGACAAAGACATTTGCTGGAATTATTTCTAAATTGGAGCAGAACAATACAATTTGTGATTCACAGTGAAATTCTGGACATTTTGTGTTAGCCTTCGTCTGACGTCATCATCCGCCATCTTGGAACGGAACTGAGATTCAGACTGTATCAAATTAGAACTGTTTATTTCACAGGACTTATGTGTTTTCACAATTTTAGGACAATTTTTGGATCTTCTTCGTAAATCGTAAGTCTTGTTTCATCTATTTACCTTTTCACCGTGTTTTCTAGGGAAATAAATTATTTTTGTTACAATTTACAAGGCTTGTTGTAGTCACTCTTTCTTTGTGTTACTTTGAACGAGCCGATACGTAACAAAGGAATAATTATCTTGGGAAAATTAGGAACCGCTGATTTTGATTGGTCAGTTAAATTAAGGTGTACACCTTGGAAGTAATGTGAATTTAAAAGTAACAACCTTGGTTGAATTTCTATAGTCCAAAATTTCCTGCGTGAGGATAAGATTTGGCTCTGGGGAAAAAGTAGAGAATAGTGCTTTCCTCATTAAAACAAGAAAAAGGGACCAGGTGGCTGTCTTGTAAGAAAAGACAGGCTTTAGTGCTAGAATGCACAATTTCTGAAAGAGAACAGCATTAAGGGAACAGCTCCCAGGAACAGACGGGGACAGTCCGAAAGACGGAAGTCCAGAAAAGAGATGAAGCGTTCAGAATAGGAAGATCACAGAAGATCAAGGTATACACGTAGGGGGGGAAGAAGTGTGATACACGGTGTCGAAGACAGAAAGTGACGCTAGGTGATGCAAATCAGTCATGGACATTGTGTTCTTTTCACCACTCATCATCATGACAAAATAAATCCAAAATTGAACACTGCTATTAAATTCTGTTAACGTAAATTGTTTGAATTGAACCTGACACTATTAGTTTTTTTTTGTTATTAAACGTTTACTTCCTTGTCTACAGGGGGTTTGTATTGTATTATTTCTTCTCAATAGACTTGCTCAGTTCTCTGTTGATGTTCCATCTATCCACTCACACCAGGCAATAAAATCAAGGAAAGTCATCCTCTAGATAACGACTGCCAAATCTAATTAACAATCCCTCTTTACCAAGAGAGACAACGTTGCAATTCATCACAAGAAAATCAATCAAGAGGTTTAGATAATATAGGCAAATGAAGAAACTTTAACCAAAACGTTAACACAAATTTTGCATGACTGACTTTGACAGCAAAGTCAAATGTGCAAGCACATGTGCCAAAATAATGAATATTCTGAGCTTGATAATAATTCATCCAATGTATCAAGAAACTCTATCAATGGATTTACAAAATAGAAAACAAATGAAACAGTGGGACCATACTTTTGTTTAAATTCAAAAGTTGTACTTAAAAACTATCACATTTATGTTCATGTACAATGGAACTCTGCCTCATGAACAATTAGTGTAAAATTTTGTTTACACTTGTACTTCTTGAAAGTTGAAGTATTTACAAAACAAAGTCTTTTGCTCAGTTATCAATTTCAAACTGTCAAGAAGCCAGTCAAAAAGAAAACTAATAGTACTAGCATCTGCTTTGTTTTGAATAATATTCCATTCAATGAATTTGCCTTAAAGACACTTGGTGATGAGTCCAATCCCATACCTGACACTCTAAAAATTAACCTTATCCCCAACTGTAAGGGACAGATCCAAGATATCTGCCCAGAGCAGGGGTAGAGGTCCATTATGAAAAGGGTGGTTTGTTCTTCCTGAAAAGGACAAAGTTTTTTTTATATCTTTTTCTCACACACAATGTATTTTTTTATGTGGAAAAGGGACTTCAACAGAACCACCACAACCCTGGATGTATATATACACCACTGCTGTTCTCATACTTACATCATTAAGAGAGCTAACTGGCTTAGTGGTCACTCCAACGACATATATTCCTCCTCCGGCATCTTCATGAATTTTAATATGAGACTTTCGACCCTGTGTAGAAAGAAGAGCAGTTTATTATTAAAAGATATCATTTACCTAACAGCATGTGTGCACATTTGGTTGGCACAACAGATTCTGAATCAGAAGGTCCTGGGTTTAAGTCCAACTCTGACCATTGCTATTTGCTCCTATCACATCATTTAATCATCTCACTTGCCCTAGTTAACTAAGCTATATATGGATACCATAATGTTCATGAAGGAGCTAACCTACAATTGGTTTGCATCCCATCAAAGTGGGGTGTTGGGCAGTATTTGGGTGGTGGGCAAGTGGTTGTTTTACACCAAATGATGCAGATACAATGCTAACCTTTAAGGCAAAATAGCTGGCTCAAAAGACTTTAACCTTGACATCAATACTACTCATTTATCAAGAAATATAAGATTTCGAATTAACATAGTAATACTGAAGTTCTCTATACAAGAATCTGTAGCTCTTTTATGTAACATATATACTTACTTATAAGTCGGGTCAAACTGCAAAATACAAAGATCTTGATCTGCCAGAACAATTCTGTGCATGAAAATTACTGCAAATGTATTTTGTCCTTTATTCAAAGTTCTTATTAAGAATATTACATGTATTCAAGTTTTTATTAAAACATTACATGCTTTAATTTAAAAATTTTATACAGTACTAAAATTACACAAAAAACCATTTTAAGTTTACATGCCACCTAGTGGCATTACGGTATATGAATTGGGAGGTTGAATTTAAAGTATCCTGTACATACCTTATTACCCTGTCCATAAAATGTAAAGTTAACTATCACAATACTACTCAAGAAATTTATATACAACCTAAGTTATCCATGACATAAACAAAAATGGATGAACTCAATAAACAAACGGATTCAACAGATGCTCTAAGTAAACCAATGAAGATATATCTAGCCATGGTATGTTCAGTTTCATGTGCTGGTTTGAACAACAGTAACATTGATAAAGCTAGCAAAGATGCTTACATTAATAATAACAACAGATTATTAACTAACCTGAAAAGAGCAAATAACTTTTTATAAGACAAAGACCTCATTCACCCCAGTACAGTACTGTAGCTACACAATTAAAAGGTTTAAGGTTGTACCCATCTCATTAAAATATGGTTACAGACTGTAACATATAATACTACTAGTAGATTCTAGGAAACCAACAGCCAGACTCAATGTATTTTTGTTTGTTTCTTAAGAACATCTACATTTTGCCTGCAGAACCTCATATGTGGTCATGGCTACAGAGTATTAAATAAAGCTCAATGGTGTTTTGATCTGTTTTTGCAATGCAGTTGTTCAAAGCAATGTCAAAACGCATATTCTGCCTAAAAATCAGTTGCTGGTTGCATTCAGCAGTTGGTCACTCATGACAGTGTGTTTTTATAATGAATCAATCTTTGTATGATAAATGTGGTCATATATGACAGGTGGCCTGCTCATAGCATAAGTCTCTCAAGACAGTTTTTACTATATAATAAAACAAATTTAACATTTTTGTGAACAGTGTCTTGCCTGTATCCACCTTGCAAAACATGAAAACTTCATAATATCTTATTTGTAACACAGGATCTTATTTCTAACACAGAATCTTCAAACTGATGAAACCATGGATGCTACTGCTACATCACAGTGGAATTAGTGGTACAAGAAGCTGCAGTATCTCAGTGGTTAAGGCATTGGCCTTGTGACCAGAAAGGTGCAGTTTCGATTCCCACTACTAGATCAAACTAAGATCATGTACTGTGGTATGTATTTAAGCAAAGCACCTTACTCTTCTTGCCTTGGTACAAAAATTACCTTCAAAGTGTTGCTGTGCCATAAAACATCAACCCAGTAAGCCAAACACCGCATTTCAATGGTTTAATTTAATTTTGAATGGAAATAACTTCTTAAACTCAGTGTAGATCAGATACAATATTTCTGATACCCAACTTGAATCTCCAGCTACTCAATACTGAAGCAATTTAAACTCGTTTGCAAGGTAAAACTTATTCTAGAATATTTTCTGAAAAGGACTGAATTTTAAAGATCTGAAATCAATTTTGGCATATTCTGGTCTAAAAATGTACTCCCTATGTTGCAAGCATGAAAAAGCACATTCTACTATGACAAAAATTTGAACTCACTCTTGACTCTGGATCTCTGGTTGTATCAAGAAGATCAATAATTTCTTCATTGTAGAGCTGCAATGAAAGAAAAACAGAATGATATTAGACTAATAAGGCACTCTTGCTCTGAATTTTAACTTCATACTACAGTGAAAAAAAATCATATTTCATGGCTTTGCTGAAAATAACTTTTTCATCATTCCTAAATTCGTGAATGGAGCAAGGGACCAATTCTGACTTTAGCTGGATCAATTTTCATTGGAAATTTAAATCTATGGTTGGTAGCAACTGTGAAATCCAGAAATATTGATCTCTATAAATTCATAGCATACAATGTCCAAAGGTAATACAGTGGGGCCCCGGCTTACAAACGCCCTGGGTTACGAACGATCCGGGTTATGAATGCCAGGCTGACCAAAAAAATGACTCAGGTTACGAACGGTGACTCGGGTTACGAACCGAACCGCCATTCATTGTGCGCAAAATTTCGAACACTTGAGCTCACATGAGGATGCCTCTACTCAAATAGAGTGAAAAAATGTGAGAAAAGGAGTCTGTGGTGTTCTTGTGTTTATTTTTGTGTCATGTTTGTGTTGTTTTTGTGGGTTTTGAGTGTGTTTGTGTGTTTTATTGCTATGTATGTGTTGTGTATGTGTTGTGTGAGTGCTCCTTTTTTCACCTTTTTTTAATGTAGCAGCGATTTTCGGCGATTTTTTTTCGGCTTGGGAACAGATTAAAAATTTACCAATGGGACCCTATGGGAAAACGCGTTCCGGGTTACAAACACCCCAGGTTACGAACGCCGTCCGGGAACCGATTAGGTTCATAAGCCGGGGCCCCACTGTACAATGTCATAAAGTAATAAGTACATGCATAAAATGCAAGCTCCCAGTAACCCTACTCCCTGCTTTAACAATATGTATAAGATACAAGTATCTAGTGGCCCTACTCCCTGCATTAACAATACGTGTAAGATACAAGTATCTAGTGGCCCAACTCCCTGCATTAACAATATGTATAAGATACAAGTATCTAGTGGCCCAACTCCCTGCATTAACAATATGTATAAGATACAAGTAACTAGTGGCCCTGCTCCCTGCTTTAACAATACGTATAAGATACAAGTATCTAGTGGCCCAACTCCCTGCATTAACAATACGTACAAGATACAAGTATCTAGTGGCCCAACTCCCTGCATCAACAATATGTATAAGATACAAGTATCTAGTGGCCCTACTCCCTGCATTAACAATACGTGTAAGATACAAGTATCTAGTGGCCCAACTCCCTGCATTAACAATATGTATAAGATACAAGTATCTAGTGGCCCAACTCCCTGCATTAACAATATGTATAAGATACAAGTAACTAGTGACCCTGCTCCCTGCTTTAACAATATGTATAAGATACAAGTATCTAGTGGCCCAACTCCCTGCATTAACAATACGTACAAGATACAAGTATCTAGTGGCCCGACTCCCTGCATTAACAATACCTATAAGATACAAGCATTTAGTGGCCCGACTCCCTGCTTTAACAATACATATCAGATACAAGTATCTAGTGGCCCAACTCCCTGCTTTAACAATACGTATAAGATACAAGTATTTAGTGGCCTGACTCTTAGCATTAACAATATGTATAAGATACAAGTATTCAGTGGCCTGACTCCCTGCATTAACAATACGTATAAGATACAAGTATTTAGTGGCCCGACTCTTAGCATTAACAATATGTATAAGATACAAGTATTTAGTGGCCCTACTCTTAGCATTAACGATATTTTAAAAGATGCAAGCTCCCAGTAGCCTGAATCTCTGCGTTAACAATAATTATAAGATGCAAGCTCCTAGTAGTCTTAATCCCTGCATTAACAATAATTATAAGATACAAGTGTCCTACTCCCTGCATTGGCAATAATTATAAGATACAAGTGCCCTACTTCCTGCATTGGCAATAATTATAAGATACAAGTGCCTAGTGGCCCTACTCCCTGCATTGGCAATAATTATAAGATACAAGTGCCTAGTGGCCCTACTCCCTGCATTGGCAATAATTATAAGATACAAGTGCCTAGTGGCCCTACTCCCTGCATTGGCAATAATTATAAGATACAAGTGCCCTACTTCCTGCATCAACAATAATTATAAGATACAAACTCCCAGAACTCAACTTTCTGCATTACCAATAAGATACAAGTGCCAAGTAGCCTTACTCACTGCATCAATAATAATTATAAGATGCAAGAGCCCAGTACCCCTATTCATTGCAATAATAATAGTTATAATATACAAGATAATAGGATGATGTCTCTTGTCCTACTAAATGCATTAATTGTAAGAAGTAAGATAATTGATGTCTCCCAGTATACCGATTCAGTGCAATAATAACTGTTTGGTGCAAGATAATAAAGCACTCTCTTCAAGCAGCCAAACTCACTACAGTAATAATAATTACAAGATGCAAGATAATAAAGTGCTGTCACCAAACCTCCCTACTCACTGCAATAATAATTATAAGTTGCAAGTAGGTGCTGTCTCCCAGTAGCCCCACTCACTGCTATAATAATATTATAAGATGCAAGATAACTGGGTGATGTCTCCCTACTCACTGCAATAATAATTATAAGTTGCAAGTAGGTGCTGTCTCCCAGCAGACCTACTCACCATAATAATAATAATTCTACAATGCAAGATAACTGTAAGATGAAAGACTACTGGGTATTGTCTCCCTGTAGACCCACTAGCTGCAATATTAATAATTATAAGATTAAGATAATTGGATGATGTCTACAAGTATCCCCATTCACTGCTGCCTATCTGTATCCCCACTGACTACAATACGATGCAAGATAACTGGGTGCTGTGTCCAAGTATCCCCACCCACTGCAATAAAAATAATTATAACATGCAAGATACACTGTACTTGTGTAATGTCTCCCAGTAGTCCTACTCGCTGATAAATAATAATTCAAAAATAGAAGACGGTATGGTCTCCCAGAAGCCCTATTCACTGCAATGGTAATAATTATAAGATGCAAGGCAACTGAACTCCTGTCCTAGTATCCCCACATTGCAATATCAATAAATGTAAGCTGTAAGATAATAATAAGATACAAGATACACCACTCCCTCGATAACCTGCACCTGATAATAACATGGGGTCAGGCGTGGATCCCATTTTTTTAAAACCAGAAAATACCAAAAAAAGTTATCTCTATTTCTTGAACTTGAAGAAAATTGTGATCAAAATTGGTAACTGAAATGCTGAACTTGTTTTATGGTTGAAAACGGTAGA
Organism: Megalonaias nervosa; assembly: GCA_016617855.1. NCBI lineage: Eukaryota > Metazoa > Mollusca > Bivalvia > Unionida > Unionidae > Megalonaias > Megalonaias nervosa. The sequence goes on from JAECUM010000736.1 coordinate 134,558, forward strand.
CAGGACCTGGAAATTTTAATCAACGTTTTGAAATTATCAACTTTTAATAAGAAGTCGTATAATTGGTTACATTTTCTTTCCAAACGACATTCTTAGTACACCATAATTAAAGATATTCAAGGAAATTTCGATCAATGAAAATGTCACTTGAGCCTAGTGTAGGCAGTATATTAATATTTAAGTGCAAATTAAATCATTTTTACTAAGTGAAATTTGTGTTTTAATCCTGTCTTTTAGTTCCTCTTAAGTGTAACGATCATAAATGCAATGTGTATTTAAACGTAAAATGCATCAATCTACGGTAACAGCTGTCTGCAAGCATTTCTCTGAGAACCTAATTAAGTGCTGACCATGTTTTGATAACTGCCTTAACAGAAGTATTTGTTGTATTGTTGCACTGAATTAAAAGCAGGCCTCCTTTGTATTATCACATTCATTACATCTTTTGAATCAAATAAAGGAGGTGCAACAAAATAAAAGTTAAAAGGCATGCAAATCCTACATATTTAAATTCCAGTGGCCATGGTCGTATGTTGGGTGAACTCACTTCAGTTGATTAATTGAACACTGTTATAAATCTTATCATGTATGTAGCATAATTAAAGTACCTTAAATTAGCCAACTCATTCATAACTGTGATAAAAAATAGCAAGGCATCCAAGTGAAATGAATACGTCGTAAAATAAAGAGCTTGGTTTCAGAGATATGGACCATTGTGGGCAAGCGAGTTTCAGAGAATTCCTGAACTGGCCCTTAGATATATCCTCAAGGATGATAAGAAGTTTCACTATTACTTCCAATGAAATCACAACATCAATACTGTACTAACTGAACAGTACAAAAATTGTGTTTCGACTTAGATGATTGTCTCGCGAAATAAATGTCACTAGTTTTTGAAAAAGAAAGGAATCTTGTTTGGTGGCATATCAACAATTAGTCTAGTTCCCTGCTACTTTGACTCCTGACTTTGCACTATGCTATTAAATACCACTCCAGGAAGCAGACTAATCAACAAAACAAAAAGCAGTGATGTAATATGCAGATGTTTTCTCATACATGTGATGGTTGTTGAAACCAGTTTGAACGATCTTTCATGTTGGACATTTTGAAAATAAATGTTATTTATACAGAATAATGAACAACTTCATTAGAAAAAGCACATTATTAACAGCTATTATTAATGTGATTGTAAAACAAGAATTCATTCATTAAAAAACCTAGATCCCTACGCCCCCCCCCCTGCGGTTTTCTCGATGTCAAAGTGGATTTTTTAAAAATTTTTGGAGGTCCCTCGGTTAACTTGTGCCCTCGCTTATAATGTGGCTGATGGAGAGGTGTAATAGGGTGCTGTCTCCCAGTTAACCCACTCACAGCAACAGGAATAATTACAAGATAATAGGGTGCTGTCTCCCAACAGACCCACTCACTGCAATAACAATAATTGTAAGATAATAGGATGCTGTCTCCCGTTACACCCATCTCCTAGTAGATCCTCTCACCGCAATACAAATAAATACAGGATAATAAGGTGCTGTCTCCCAGTAGACCCACTCACTGCAATAACAATGATTTTCAATGCAAGATAATTGGGTGCCAACCTCCACAGGTCAAACTAAATCCTTGAAAGATAATTCATTCACATTTTATGAGCAAGGTGACAATTTACATCAAAATTGTTCAAAAGTATGATTTGCTTTTGAACACAATTCTTCCATTTGAAGATCTAATTCAAATCACTAGTAATTGTAACCCTAAAATATTTTAACTGATTGAGGTTTTCTAAGAAGTACCTTCCAATGAATATGACATACTAGTTTTATTACATTTCTTTCTTGTCATCTGCAATATGTTGCATTTTTTGCCTTGGAATTGCATGCTCCTTGTTTGTGCCCACTGTCCTAGTTGTTTAATGTCATGCTGTAGTATCTTGGTATCCTTATGGTTTAAACTGATACATAGTTATACACAGTCACCTGCAAAGAGGCAGATGACTGAGTCAATTTCAATGATGATGTCACCGATGTGCAAGGAGAAAAGCACTGGTCCAAGTATTGTACCTTGTGGTACTTCAGAAATTACTTTAGACCAACCAGTTTGAAACTATATACCACCATAAATTGTTCTCAAAACCATAAAATGGAGCATCTCCATTTATCACCAAAAATTGTTCCAGAGACCATGAAAAGAAGTCTATCCACCGTAAGATTTTGCAATTCCATAGAGAAATAGTTTAGTCTTTAACAATCTGTGGGGGACTATGTCAAAAGCTGTTTCAAAGCCTAGCAGAAAAATATCTACTTTGTCATATTTATCTCTATCTTTTGCCCTATGGATAAATGAAACTGAACTGTAGTTACCTCCATGAACTGTGTGTTGACTTTGAAATCCGGTGGTGGTTCATTCCTCTGTATTGCAGCTGCTCGGCGTTCCTCAATACCTCGAAACAGATGATCAACAGCACGAGGAATGATTCCAACCTCTTCTTCAGAAGTACTGACGTCAAAGCCAGTTCCCATCGTGTATGTCTTCCCTGAGCCAGTCTAGAAATTCATTGAAAACAACTGAAATTACTTTATACTCTAAGAGTGCAAAATAAGTTCTATATATGTACAAGTATTCCAACAGGCACCAATATCGATATACACAACAAAAAAAAATGACAATGTGAATCTTGTAAGGCTTGCCATGACCTTCAATACTGCCACCACAAAACTTAAGCAAAATGATGTCACCAACAATACAAACACCTATATGTATCGGCACATTTTCTAACAATGGCAAGACAAATAAGAATTAGTATTTTGCAATAAAACTGAGATCTCCTCAATAATTTTTGGTTATTTATCTTTCAGCATCAATGACTGTATCAATCCACCACACTTCTCTATCCAAGGCAAGAGTCAAATAAACTGTATTGGTGTTGGTGATTCCCAAAATCAATGGCAATTCATTTCAACATGAGGCCCAAGTTGGCCTGTGGTTGCTCATTTGAATTATATCTGCCTAAGAGCCAAATTCAAGAGTTGGCCAAGAAATCTGGGTAAAATGATGTTTCCTGTTGAAATTTTTCCAGTGGTGTCAACTCTACATGTTATGAAAACAAATGTTTCGAAGTTTCTCTAGTTTCTGTGTCTTCATACTTGATCACACATCAGCAGCCTTTGCTAAATACTGAAAGATCCTATAACAGATGCTTTGTGTCAAAGGTAGTCAAATTCTGTCCAAAAGCAGCATAAATGTTTTTCTACTTTTAGCAATGACATTGATATCTGATAGGTAGAATGGTATCTTGTATGAATTCAAAAGACATTTAAACTAGGACACTTTCTGTCAAATTTGATGAAAATCTGTTTAGTGGTTTTATAAGAGTTATTGAAGATTTTTCTATTTTCGGTGACAGCAGCCATATCAGATGACTGATTGATACCATTTGAATAAATGTGAAAGGTCTTAACACCAGGGTACTTCTCAAAAATTGGTCAACTTTTATTAGGTGATTTTGGAGAAAAAGTCATTTTGAAGGTTTTTCTATTTTATTCACAGTGACTATATTTAATAAAAGAATAGAATTATTCACATTGACTTGAAAGGTCTTCCTGCAAGGATGCTTTCTGTAAAGTTTGGTCAAATTGTAAAATGCACAAATTTAGAAACTGGAAAAGAAAGTATATTAGAAAACTGAAACTAATAAAGATCCATTACCTTCATCTTTAAGACAGCAAACCCAATGTTCACTTCACACCATCTAACAATGAAGTACAAGTTTCATCATATGGTTTTAAAGTAATAAAATGGAAGGAAAAATATGGTTGAAAAATGAAAATATTAAGCTGTGACCTTGACCTTTAAGACAGCATCTCCAGTGTGGCATGTGATATACTTTCCATAGATGAAGTACATGTATACCAACTGGCTTAAGGCAGCAAAAGAGAAATTGGGACGAAAACACAAAATACTAAGCTGTGACTTTGTCCCAGATGATAGGACCCCAATTAAGTATACCAAATTTCATCATGTGATCTCAAAAGGTTTTAAAATTGTAAAGCTGTTGTAAAATACGTTGAGTTGTGGCCTCAACTTTGAAGATAGGATTCCCAATGTGGTAAGCCAAACAAACACCTAGTGACCATGAACAAGTATATCTAACTTCAACCCTTAGTCTCTGAGGGAAAGTGTAATGCAAAGGTAAAATAATGAGCTGTGACTTTGACCTTGTACATGACACAACTGCTAGTGATGATGAATTAATCTACAAAGTTCATTCCTTAAATTAAATAGTTCTAATGAAATAGACAAACACAGAAATTGGCATTTAAATATTCATTGTATCATTTGTATATGAATGTGTCCACTTTCAATACACAATAAGAGTTAATCAACCTTAAAGATGGCTCCCACTCTAGTATCACTTAGCAACCATTCTATTAAGCCAACAAGTTGTTTACAGCCTCTCTTTTTTTTGTTTATGTACTGTAACAATATTGTGACTGCCACAAATAAACACCTTACCAAAATAAAATTTAATAGTGACTAGGTCTAGTTTACAGATTGTTACTTTGCTGGACAAGCAATAAAGGTGTTGCCAACTAAACTGAATTCAAAGATGAACAGGTCAATCTTACACATTGTTTCTGTCAGGCAATCAATAAGTGTTGCTGTTTAAGTTCATTTGGTCATTATGCTTTCCAAATTGTTTAAACAATCTACTGCCACATAGTGCAAAACAAAAGATGTGGAAGCTTATCTGCTGATATATAAAAAGAACAATAACAACTGCCCTCGGTCTGTAGATCAACAAGTCCATAACAAATGTTTTGGGGTTTTTTTGTGTTGTATCAGGGATTGCAGCATACATGTACATCATACTTTTAGACCAAAATGTGTGAAGCATATGAGAAAGGATACTTGCAACGATACTTGCAACAATCAATTTTTCATCCTCCAAGACTTACCTGAGGATTTCATCAAATACAACAATGCCCATCTATTAGGTATTATGTATTTTCAAGGTACATACAGTAAGTCTACTTGTAGTCAATTAATAATTAATTTTTAGAAATAGTCACAAGTAAGATAATACTGTTGTTAGGTGAAATTCTATAATACATGTACAGTGTTTCAAAAGAAAAAAAAAGATTTTATAAAAAGAAATAATTAGTCTCTGAAAGAACTAGTGAATCATGCAAGAATAGTATGAATAACAAAGCACCAGCATATCCAGAACTGAAAATGATGCATTTTTATGAACATTTAATAATTAGGCATATTACTCTTTCTTTTCTTATTTGTCACAACTTGTTATATCCCCTCTGAATGTATTTCACATCCTGTTAATTTTCTGTCAAAAATGTCTGGTTTAAGACCCATTAGAATTTCAGTATCACTCAAGTTTATATATGTGTCGGATACAAATCTGATCAGAAATATGGCTTCATGGTTTTTGCAAGCTCAGCCAGACTGATGCAAAATGACTTCAATAATATTTGATGATGTCAGTGATAATCACACTTATCCAAGATCTTGACGAAATAAGCTTGCATACCAAATGTGATTAAGAACATGGCCTCTAGAACGTTCACAGGCCCAGCCAATCAGATGCTAGATCACCTCATTAATAAACACGAATGTCAGTTATAATCAAGCTTATTTGCGATCATGATTGAATACATGTAAGCGGACATACTAAATCTGATCAAGATCGGATGAGAACTGTATCCTCTTTAGTGTTCACAAGATTTCAGCACATCAAAAGATCACCTCATTGGTTATGCTAAAGATGATGCTCAATTAGGTTTACCCAAGAACCTGAATCGAATCAAAACACTTAACAGAACATCTTGAGTGTGCTCACACGCTAAGTAAATCAGTAGCAAGAACAACTAATTAATACGCATGGATACTACTCATACTCAAACCCCCTTAGATTTTGGCAATATAAGCTTATATATATTTTATCAAAATCTGATCAGAAATATGGCCTTTAGAGTGTTTGCAATGACATAATGATGGACAGAGAGACAATACAAAAGAGCCACAAAGTTCACTTGGTCTTCGACCAAGTGAGATTAAAATAGTTTTGAAGTCTACGGTTTCATTTTCAGTAACTTTTTAGCCTTCTTTGAGCTACAGAATTTAAGCAAGGCTATTTTCAAATTTTTAAAATCTACTGTACCCTGTAAGGAGATGAACCAACATGTAAATTATGATACATAGTCATTATTTCTGACATTTCATGCTTGTTCATCACTATTACATGGTATGGGAGATACAACAATATGGTAATGGGGCACCTGTATAATTCAACAAGAACTGAGACAACATGGTTAATCTAAATTTGAAGGATATCCACAACTGTCTTAAGCCAGATCTCATCACTCCTAAAAACATTATCACCACCATATTTTACTGTCAAAATATAATCCAGTCCACCCATTAATCATTCTATTAAAACTATATCACCATTCCATCATATCTAGCAGTGTTCATAGTTTATTATATATACAAGCAATATGTTCCTTGACCAACTGCTGCAAGCAAATAATGGTTACATGATTTTTTTTTACAGTCTGCTTGATTAAATGATGAGGTACTGCTTTTTATCAAAATAAAGAACAAGTTGTTAAAAAAAAAAAGAATCATGCAAATCAAGACTTTCATATTTACTTAATATCAGAACCTGTGTAAGATAAGTTTTATTTAACATCGGCATGGTTTAAAACAAGAATTCAACATTAACTCTAAGCTCTAATACTCAAAACTTGATGAGTGCAAAATGCATGCTCAAAGTCCCAAAGCTTTGACACCCACAAAACTTTCAAGTCTTTTGATTGCTGAATTTTATTGACCCAGACTTTTATGTATGTATCTGATTTTGGGGTTAGGAGTTTGAGCTCAAGTTCTGTGCTCATTATGTTTGGAGAATACCTGGTCAAGCCCTATATTTACCAGCAAATATTTAATATTCACTGATGAATGCTGAATCCTTGCAAGTTGTTCCTCTGCCTACAGGAATATCAATAAATCAAGGTAAAATGTGCCAAACCACATTCACTACTCAATTTACATAATGAAATGTGAGAAGACTTTGATGTTAACCAGTATGGTTATTCAGTGAATTTTACTGTCAACAATAAGCTAATTTTGAATGCCACAGGGTCTTTGTTGGAAAGAAAGAAGAATTGATAATTCTCTTGGAATCTATGACACGCTCCTGCTGAATAATACATATATAAATAACTAAATATATGATTCCAGTCATTCCAAATATATATTTTGCCTACTTCCACATAAACAAGAGTATCATAACCAGCATATAATATGCATGTCTCATGACCTTTACCCTATGAATGACCTTGACCTTTTAGCAAGGAACTTGACAATCGTATGATGAGGTGTGGACACAAAATGAAATACTAGATGATGATTGGCCAAAAGACTTGTATTAACCAGATCATCCAACCCTACAAAGATCTCAGTAATGCAGTCAATATTTTTCAGTTAAATTAGACCAGTCTTCACTAAAGGTGCCAAAAATATCAATTACTGGGAAAAGGTTCAGTTTATTTCCTTGCTTTAACTTAAACTGTATTACTATGGCTGATCTTGGCATAAGCCACATTAGCTGAGAACAGTCTGGTCAAAGTCCATTTTGAAGCATTCTCTCCAATCACTTTCTCCACTAGGATAGCTTCCTACATATCAATTGACATATATAATCTGGCTTTTGAGTAAATTTTTGAAACAAATGAGAGCACTGCCTCACAAGCTGAATTTGAATGTGGAATAAAAAAAACACAACTTTCATGATACTCTACAAGATTTTGTTATTTCACCTAGTTTTTTGCTTCCCTGAGTTTTCTGACAAGATCCCATTGCTTGCAGACTCTTTCAGTGTTCAAGAAAAGGGAGTGAAAACTTGGCAATTCAAAACCTCTACTTCAATGTTATCCTTCCAGATATTTCCATTGGTATCATGTATGCTTATCTCTCTGAGAAATACATCATGGTGTTCAAATCACAAGCCATTTTATCAGAAGCATCAGCAACTCCACTGTGTTTGACAACATTTTTATTCAAGTAATACCTCATAATTATGTGTATATGTGTATGTGTGTGATTTGGATTTTTAATGTAACTCATGTGATCAAGCACTTATATAATAGTCCTTTGCATCTTTACATAATTCACTATAGCTACTTTCATAAAGCTTACTTTCAACAATGTTTTTTTTTCTTGTTTCTGAACCTACTGTAAGTGTATCATCTGAACCATGACAATCAATGGCTGGAAGATCCTTGACTTGTGAAATGTTTGTGGCCATTATGAATCTGACCAGCAATTGCTTTAATATTTTCTCTCTGGTAATCATAAGCTCTTCCTGTTGGATGATTAGGTTACATCGGGCAAATAATGGAATGATGTGGTCTAGAAATAACAAATGGTGCCTCACTTTCAATGGCCTCAAAGCCTTATACCCCCTCGTAGCCTTTATGGGGTCTAATTTAGAAATGAAAATTTCTGAAAGACACTTTCCCCCTTCCTTCTTCCTTTAGCCTTTTGTTTTCTTGGTTTCTTTCTCTACTTTTTCTGCTTTTTAAATATCTTTGAATTCCACTTGTATATTTACACTTTATCCAAGCAACTTCATATGTCAACTAACCAGCCATCAAAACTCACTGATAGTTTATCAGCCACCTTTTTACGTGTAAAATGTATCGAAGAGGATACATAGCCACAAGTATACTGCAGAAATTCTTCTTGGATATGTGCAAGCACACCTGTATCACTGAAGCATTATCAGATGAATACGTAATAGAGTTACCATATATACTCACTTATAAGTCGAGTCAACTGCAAACAACAAAGATCCTGATCTATTAATTACTCTTAACAAATGGCAAAGACCCAGATCTAACAGTGCATTATGTAATGACAGACCTGGGTCTGTGCAGTTTGCAGTTGGACTCAACTTATAGTAGTATTTACGGTATTGCAGCTTCCTTTTTGACTCTTCATCTAATAGTGTGAAAATATTCTCCCTAGTAAAGGCTCCATCACTTGTCTTAACTGATAAAAGAGCTTCGATTATTAAAACCCCATCCCCATCCCTAATAAAAATATCTGGCAACAACTGAGTACAGCTTTCCAGAATGATTGCTACCATCAACTGCTATACTGAAGGGTCCGGATAAAATCTTATACAGCGCTGTAATACAATGGCAGTAGTTTTTGTTCCACCGCAATAACAACAGTTTGCTATTGTTGAAATATGCCTCTGAATAGATTAGAATTGTGGTCTGTTGCAGTAAAGACAACATTTTTCTCAACTAAAAGGTACATGCCTGTAAAGTACACTTTGGACTTTATGGCTTTCTCTTAATCTGAGAAACTGTTTCTTAAAATGTCACTAAGGTCGTATGCTTTAAGCTGGATCATAATGCTTTCTAAAACTTTATATTTTAAATTCACAGAATGGTAGCAATCACCACTTTCTCTTTGGGCAATACTCATACTTACATGACATAATTTGCAATACCTGTAAATGTATCATATATACTTTTATAAGACGAGTACAACTGCAAACTGCACAGACCCAGATCTGCTGTGTCGCATAATGAGCCTGCTGATCTGGGCCTCTGCAGTTTGTAGGGAGTAATCAGTAGAACAAACAGCACAGACCCTGATCTGCAGGTGCATTATGCTATGCCAGATAAGGATTTTTGTTGTTTGCAGTTTGACTTGACTTATAACCAAGTAAATATCATAATTGGTCACCTTTCCTTCTTTTTATCCAAGCATGGCAATGTATCTGAAAAATTTTTAAAGTATTGATTGGGAATTTATGAAGCTGACTGTCCCTGCAGTTTCACTGTGTTTTCATTTAGTGGATGAAATGTTCAGATGATGCTAATATCTAAAACCAAAATCTTCATCATGTGGGCATTTTGCAAGAACAACATGGGTTTGAAGTACCTCAAAATATAATTAAGGCAGTCTAATTCCCTGATCAACTCTACTGAAAACTCGATCCAGGTGGAATCTGGACAAACTGTTAAATGGATATAGCCTCAATGATTCTATTCCAAAACTTTTCCTATTGTTTTGTTAGTCTCTATCTTAAGGGTAGTTTCAGTGAACCTAAAGGTGAAATCAAAAAGGTTGATAGGTCTGCTTCATCCATTGTTGTGTTACATGTCTAGGCTCATACAAAAGTAACAAAGAAAAGAGTGAAGCCAACAAGCTTTGTAAAATTTAACAAAATAATTTATTTCCCTAGAAAACAAGGTAAAAATAAGAAAAAGGATTTATGGTTTATGAATCAAATCCAAAAATTAATCCAATAATTAAAAATATAAGTCCTATTAATAAAAGGTCCTAAGTGAATCACAGTTCAAATCCCGATGAAGTTCCAAGATGGAATGTGATGACGTCTTCAATAACCTGAAAAATGTCAGGAGGCTTTTGACAAGTTAAAGTGGCCTTTAACTTGTCAAAAGCCTCCTGACATTTTTCAGTCCAAAGAAACTTGTTTTTCTTGCTCAATAAATTTGTCAGGGGTTCAGCAATATTAGAAAAATTGGAACAAAATTTCCGATAGTATCCAGCCATACCTAAAAATCATATCAGTTGCTTTTTACTGACAGGCACAGGGAATTCAGAGATAGCCTTGACCTTAGCATCTATAGGTTTAACTTGTCCATGTCCCACGATATGTTCTACAAATGTTACACAAGCACAGCAGAACTCACTTTTGGATAAATTGATTGTCAAACTTGCATCAGTGAGTCTGTCAAAGAATTTCTGAATTTTTGCTAGATGTTCTTTCCAGGCATCATTGTAGATGATGACATCATCGATGTAAGCATCACAATTATCTAGACCAGAGATAATATTCATCAAATGTTGAAAGATACTTGGGGAACCCTTCATCCCAAACAGCATCACTTTATATTGATAAAGTCCATCTGGAGTTATGAATGCTGAAATTTTCTTTGCTCTTTCCGTTAGTGGAATTTGCCAAAATCCTTTCAGAAGGTCAAATTTGGTGACATACTTGGCATTTTCAATTTTATCAATGCAGTCATCGATTCTTGGTAATGGAAATGAATCTGTCTTAGTCACACTGTTCACCTTCCTATAATCAGTGCACATACGGAAAGTTTTATCTGGTTTCGGAACAAGCAAACCTGGTGAACTCCTGTCACTTTTACTGGGCTCTATGAAATCATTCTCCAGCAAATACTGAATTTCCTTTTCCAAGTATTCCTGTTTTGAGAGGGTTCATCCTGTATGGGTATTGTTTCACAGGTTTGGAATTTACAATTTCGTCGTCATGAAAAGTTTTGTTTGTCCTCGTAGGAACATCTGGAAATAAATGCTCATATTCAAATAATAACTGTTTAAGTTCATTCCTTTCTTGTTGTTGCAAATGTGAAAGATTCTGATCCAGATTATTCATAATTTCCGAATTCCGAAGATTTGTCACTCCAAAATCAATAGAGTCCGATTGAATTCCTTCACTTAAATCCTCAGTGAGTGGGACAGGTACAACTATATTAAGTGCATGATTTACCTGGCTATCTCTCTCACTATACTGGTACTCCATTAATTTATTTAGATCAGAGTACTATTATTATAATTTAACTCATTCATTTTCTTCTTTACTTTGTTGAGGGCCATAATACCTGAGCTTAATAAAATTTTGAAGAATGAGCAAGAGAGAAAGAACTCTATTGCCAGACTCAAAACTTCTCTCCATTGAAGTTCTGTCAAACCATAATTTCACCTTTGACTTGAATTGCTGAATGCCAAATTCAAGCATAACTAGCTGGAAAATTCCAGACATAAAATTTGACCTTTGACCAGATTGGACCGATTTGGGAAGGCCACACTGAGTAAAAAACTGTATCAAAGCTTTTATTATAGTTTTAGTTTTTAATTCCTCAAAGGAATTGCCTCTGGGAATCTTGTTGATGCACACATAATGGTCAACAAGTATTGCTTGCCTGACTTGATCTTAGGTAAGGAACCAACACAATCTACCATTATTCTGCTAAATTGTTCATCAAATGCAGGAATAGGCTGCAGATGAGCCTTAGGTATCTTCTGATTGGGTTTTCCTACCATTTGACAAGTATGACAAGAGCTAGAGTATTTACAAACATCACTTTTGATTTTTGGGCCAATAAAACTGAGTCAAGATCTTGTGACAAGTCTTATTAATCCCTAGATGACCAGCCAGAGGAATTTCATGGGCCAAACTAAGTATTTCATGTCTGTAGGATTTTGGAACTACAATCTGATAGTTCACTGACCACTCGTCACCAGCAGGTACCTTGGGAGGTCTCCATTTTCTCATAATAATTCCATTTTTAATGAAATAGCAGATAGGTACATCAGTGGCTTCAGTTTCACTAATGGCCCTTTGAAACAAACAAGAGATCTCAGGATCTTTTTCCTGTTCGTCAACAAGTGATTGTCGTTTGTCACCTTGAGTAGAAAAAAGAGAATGAGTAGTTAAAAGAGGATCATTGTGATCAATATCTTCTGATTGATTCAAGCAAGGAGTGAAAGTGACCTCATCAAAAGCCTGACCAATACAGGTGTCAGCTAAAGGAATGCTTTCATTACTGAAATCATTCTCAAGAACTTTCTTTGCCATAGCTCTCGTAACTGCACAAGCTGGGTATAAATCAGGAAATTCTTTTTCAATTGGATCGACTTTCTGACCCAAACAAGGCTTGTCAGTTACAAGTGGATTAACCACAACATTGTCTCCAGCTAGGTCATTGCCTAGTAATAAATGAATGCCCTGAATGGGTAAAGGATGCACTATTCTGACTGTCACAGGTCCTGAAATTAAGTCTGATGACAAATTTAAACAATGGAGAGGAGCATTAACAAAGCCGCACTCTACTCCCTGAATAAAGACACTCTCATTAGAAGAAGACTTCTCAGAAAATGGCAAAGCACCTGATAATAAAAGACTCTGAGAAGCTCCTGTGTCCCTTAAAATTTTAATAGGGATAGGATTGGCCAAATCACCCAAGAGTGACATAGAACCCTTCAACATCAATGGTTCATAATTCTCCATAATAAAATCAAACTGGGGTTTATTAGACCCAACAAATGTATTGCTTTCAATGCATGACTGTGACCTTGACCTCTTAGAAATAAGAACAATTGGGATAGGCCTGTCTTGATTCTGATGCTTATATTTCAATCTGAAGCAATAAGAAATAACATGTCCTTTCTTCTTGCAATAGGTACATGTGAGACAAGGATTTTGAATCAAGCTTATCAGAAGCTTGATTTTTAAAAGTTGTGCAGATTGGGTTTTAGAAGGTTTCGTATTAGGCTGAATTACCTTTTTACCAGAAGAGTGATGAGTGAAAGATTTGCCTACAACAGAAACTTTATGAGTTAAGAAATACTCATCAGCAGCACAAGCAGCATTTTCCAAGGTTTCGATCTTATGTTCGTCAAGATAAGTCTTAATGTCACTATGGACACAGTTCTTGAACACTTCAACTAACATGAGTTGTCTGAGACTTTTGCAATCTTTGTTAATCTTTTTAGAAGAGAACCACCTATCAAATTGTTGTGCTTTTTCCCATGCAAATTTGACATACCGGTAGGTCTGGTCAGTTGATTTTCTAGAATTCCTGAATTTTTGCCGATGAGCCTCAGGGATTAACTCATAACCCTTCAAGATACAGAATTTACCCACATCATAGTCAGCACTCAGCTCTAGTGACAGTGAAAAATAAATATCACTAGCTTTACCAGTAAGTACACATTGTAATAATAGAGTCCAATGCTCCCTTGGCCATTTCAAATTTTCTGCAATTTTTTCAAAATGAGGAAAATATCTGTCTACTTCTTTTTCCAGAAAAGGGAGCACTAACTTGATATTTCTTAAAACATCAAAAGTAGGGGAGTGTTTTCCTTATGCCAGCTCTAATTCTTTTAACCGCATTTGAAATTCCCTTTCATCCTTCTCTCTTTGCATCTGTCTCTCTCTCTCTCTCTTTCTTCAAATTGTAACTGCATTTGTTCTTTCTGTAACTGCATTTGTTTCTCTCTCTCCTCTTTTTCCAATAGCATTTGTTTTTCTTCTTTTTGAAGTTCAAGCCTCCTTAACTCTAATTCCATCTTGTATTTTAATTTTGATTCCTTTGCTTTTATGTCTGAGTCTGATACAGACTTACTGATTGAAACCAAAACACTTTTATCGAAAACATTCTTTTCTACGAAATACTGGATCAAAATGTTTTTTATTTCTTGCATCGTTAAAGAAGTTTTTGCCTCAGAAAGATCATATTTTCTGGCAAGTTCAAGCAATTCATCTTTTTTCAAACAATCCAACTGCTCCTGAGTAGGATTTGAAAGAAAAGTCTCCACTTTTGATGACATTGTGAAAAAGCCTGTTGATTTCACTAAAGATTTCAAACAAAATGTGAAATGGTACTTGGGATTTAAAAAATTCTGAAAACTAGGGATAACTAAATTTCAAAAAACAATAATACCTTCGAACTCCAAAAGGTTTCAAGCAAAACTGACCAAAATCACTATAATAACGTGTTTTAAGCCTAACTACAATGCAGAACGGATCCTGATAGGGTCATGTGATCACTTCCTTTCAAGCGACGTAGAAACATTACATGCTGACTATCACATATACTATGCACGGCTTTGGCTCTACTAAACGAATCTTACTATAAGAGTCAATAATAAAAAAAGTTGCTAACTACAAAGCTGAAACTGGCTTTGAATCTAGGTCACCAAAAGATTCAACATTTCTACTACTGCCTGTTTATTAGGACAAACAGAACTGAATTGAATTTTCTGGAAAAATTTCAAATCCAGTGAATAAGGTTATCATTACAATAACATGTAATGAAATAAAAAAATATATATATATAAAAATTCAAAACTAACACACAAGCAATTAAATTACATATACATAGCAGTTGTTATTTTGACCTTAAGGCCTGTGGGTGCGAATGGATATGTGTCACTGTCAAGATATATAACAGGTTAAAGTTTCATTAAAATATCTGTGGTTCAAACAGACATGGATACAACTTAACAAGTATTAAAAAAAAAACAGTTTCCTTTCAGTGACCTTGACCTTGAGGTCTAGGGTATGGATATAGTATGTGACACCATATCCATACGTAAGATACAGCTGGTGACATTTTCATTAAAATATCGTTACTGATTTAAGACAGGGATACAAGTTAAAGAATTACAATATTCTGAATGTTTTCATGCCCCCAATATATCTATTGATGGGACATATTGTATACCCATCACTTTCTGTCCCATCTCTTCCCATGTGTAATATCAAACTATCAACTATCAACGAAAATGTATACACATCTGGAAAATAAATTGATAAAGTAATAGCAACCACAATCTTTGCTAATGTTTCATCTTATTCTGAAATTTAAATGAATCTTTTGTATTTCTGCACAAGATTAAAGAATAGTTGTGAACAAGTCAAACCCCACCCCTTGTGTACTGTAGTTGCATTCCCCCACCCCTCCTACTTCTTCAGAATATGATATTTACACACACACACACACACACACACACACATGCACACAGACACAAACAGAGAAACCACATTTGTAATTCCTATGAATAGACACTTATTAATTATTATTGTAAACTGTATAAAACAGACAAACATTCACACCACTGATATATTTTGTGAATTAAGCATTAATGTAATGTTAATCATAGGGTTGTCAATAAGACTTAGATTTTTTGTGGCTGAAACACAACCCCTTCACAAGATTTTCTTAAACTACATTATTCAATTAATTATTCATTGGGAGAGAGAGGTCATAATGCAGCTTTGCCTAACAAACTCCAATAAAAAATACAACTCTTCATATTTGAATGGTGTAGTTGAGATCCATAACTGCTGATGGCAATATGTACTCAACTACGGCATAGTGAGATTTTTTAAAAATTTCATTAATACATTTAAAATACATGGGGGGGGGTAATATACTAATAGTCAAATGCAACCCTCAAAAATCCCACTTGCAAGCTCGCAATTTGTGAGTGGAAAAATGTCATTTGCAAGCTCAGAAAATAACAAGTAGGCTATCATACAGTGATATTTTTCACAAAAAAATTGTGTTTTTCTATCAATTGACAAATTCATGGCTCCAGGCAAACGTCACGTGGTCGGACATAAGCATAAGCTTGCAGTGGCTGATTTATAGGTTAGGTAAAATGTTTTTATAAAAGCTGCAATTATTATGTAAAAAAAAAAAAGAAGTAATAAAACCAAAGTATTTATTATTATTAAAACAAAGACAAATGTGTAATGTCAGTTTTTTTTGTTTACCTGAACCTATTATATATATTAGATGTCGTCACCCCCCCTCCCCCGTTGTTGGCATTCTTTGCCTAGCGAGTTGTCATAACAAACTGTGAGTTACTCATGGCTCCAATTTTTGAGGGTTGGTCAAATCATAATGTATATTAAAAATATTGTTTCTCGTAAATTCTGTATTATTATTTACTTAATAGCATTTGTGCTTTTAATTATGGCAAATAATAACTTTTTAAAAAGGAATACTAAGCTTCAAATCATTTTCTTTGAACCCTTGCTGTCAGACATTTGACAGTCCAGTTCAAGTATAATCATTATATTTTGATCACAGGGCCTGTAACAGTACTATATTATATCCAGAATGATTATCATGAAGAGCATTATAATGAGGGAAATCTGCATGTATTAATGGCTGTCGAAATGTAATAGTTCACAACTCTCAAAAGTTGTTTATGCCATTCAAAGGAAACAGTAAATCTCTTAAACCAACAATAAGCATAATTACTCTTTCCCTCACCTGTCATCTAAATCTTAAGATTAAATATTATGAATGAAGCCTCATGATTTACAAACCCATAATAACTGCATATAATTTGATGGCTCTTTGCAATAATCAACTTCACTTTCTCATATCACAGATATGGTGAGTAGTACTCACTTAAGACAAACAAAAATAAAAATGCTTAAGGTAGAACTTGTTACTCATACAAAGACTACATTACACTCGTATACTGTAAATTAAACTTTTTACATGGACAACCAATTTTCATGGACTACAGACCATGAATATAAAGACCCAAAGACTTGTGATCTTTCCATGAAAAATTAGAACCCCTTCTTCAATCCACAAATTTAAGTACCAAAAAAATGTCATTTTTCACAGAACCACAGAAATTGATGCACATGAAAAAACCCCACAGGAATTCACATTAGAGACCACCCAAGATGGTAATGGTCTATTATGCTGCACTCAGAAACATCTATACCCATTCTTACATTCACAAACTAACTGTACATGTATGACCAAATTGTCATGGTAGAATACAGTACAAAATAATTAAGCAGACTCATAGGAAAATGTATTTCTAAATGCAATTAAAAAAAATGAATAATTACATTCATGGTCTTTATTGGAACATAATGCCAAAATTAGCTTAACCTTTCCAGATAATATTCACAAGCACTTGTCAAATACAGCTGTAATATATTTAGAATTGCTGTTACCACTTAAGCTACTGATCTCTATTGATATAATTCAGAAGTTAATAAAAGGTCAATGACTAACTTCTCCAGGCATGAGCTTCTTTTGAGGGTGAGGCATTGCCAGCACACACAACTTTCTTTCAGGTATGATTACTGCAGTAGGAGAGGACAAAGAGCAACTTTGCGGTCTTGATGTCAAGATGTTTGAGGACTGCTGAAATTATGAATGCTCTCCCTTACTGAAAATCTTATATCATTCAGTGGGTACAGCCAGTCAACTGAAGAAATCATGATTTACTCATTTCCTTGCCTGCATCTTCCTGTTCATTGCCTGGGACAACTAAAAATTAATGCTAAACAACCATTTTTCCAAATGTTCTGCGGAACCCGGTGTCTCAGCTACATCTTTATATCTGTTAGTACATACACTGTAGCCACTGACTGTAACTTTCATGCACATTTGGAACATTCTTAACCCATAATGCTAAAACAGGCTTAGTAGCCAAGACAGAAACTCATCCATCAAATGTTATCCAAAAGATTCAATTCAATGCAGTCTCTGATGTATAAAATATGTGACTTTCAAAATCTTTATCACAAAACTTTCAAATAATTCACCATGATGCTTCAGCAGGTAAGACAGGTAAAACAAGCACTCCTAGCATAGCAAGGCATTAATTTCAGACCTACTGTGTCATTACCAAATAGTTTCACCTGAATGCAGCAAATGATGTAGAAAATATGTCACTTAAAAAAAAAATCAACAAAATTGATGTTGGCACCACTGCCATCAAACCGACTATTAATGATGATGATACCACTGCCATGAAAGTGATTACTAATGATGATGACACCATTGCCAAGAAAGTGATTACTAATGATGATGACACCACTGCCATCAAAGTGATTACTAACGATGATGATACCACTGCCATCGAAGTGACTACTAATGATGATACCATTGCCATCGAAGTGACTACTAATGATGATGACACCACTGCTGTCAGTGACTACTAATGATGACATCACTGCCATCAAAGTGATTACTAATGATGATGACACCACTGCCATCAAAGTGACTACTAATGATGATGACACAACTGCCATCAAAGTGATTACTAACGATGATGATACCACTGCCATTGAAGTAACTACTAATGATGATAACACCACTGCTGTCAAAGTGATTACTAATGATGATGACATCACTGCCATCAAAGTGATTACTAATGATGATACCACTGCCATCAAAGTGACTACTGATGAAGATGACACCACTGTCATCAAAGTGACTATTATGATGATGACACCACTGCCATCAAAGTGATTATTAATGATGATGACACCACTGCTATCAAAAATGATAACTAATGACGATGACACCGCTGCCATCAAAGTGACTGCCAGTTCTCCCCATGCTTATACATGAGGCAAATATACAAATATAAAAAAGTTATATTGAAATTTTACATCCTTTCCAGCCAAAAATAAACAAACCATTTGATCATTAAATTGGCCCTTAGGGTACGTACAACATGGTGCCTGAACTGTCTCCATAAAATCTATATTCGTGTCCTAGGTGATTCTTATCAGGAAAGGTCATACTAATCCAATGGTTTCAGCTACTTATTATGTGATTAGGTAATAGCTGTTAATACTACCAACCCCTTAGGTCAAATATGGAGAAAGTTTTCAAATATGCAGAAGTATTCAATGTGTATCTTTAACATGAATTTTGTGGAGCAATATGTGTGAATCAAAAATCCAATCTCCTTGTACAATTTATTCCCACTGAATTATGGATATTTAGGCCATAAGTTAATATAAGTTAATGTAAAGTGACCTATTCCAAACAATCAACAGCCTAATAGTAATGAGAGAAGGACCTTTGACCTTATGACCTAAACTGTACATTCCTTGCTTTAAATGCAAAGCATTCACAAATTTTCCTCAAAGCAGGTGAAAAGAAGTCAAGGTACCATGCAGAAACTATTTTCTGTTCTTAGCATATTTTGCCCCTGACCTTAGACCACTGCATTGAAAAAAAATCTATGCTTTTCTTATCTCAAAATGCAAACCATTTATTAAGTTTTTGTGAAGGTATCTGGTATACACATCAAATTATTGTTTGGGAACAGTTTTCCTTCTTTTAGTCCCTGTGACTTTGACCTTTACTATTTAGAATCTGACATTAGTACGTTTCTTCCTTGACTCAAATGCAACCATTTACAAATCTTGGTAACAGTAGGTAGTGGAGAACTTGAGTTATTGTGCAGAAATAAAACGGGTAATAAACAGATAGCATCATATCATGATGCACTCTGCCTTAAGGCAGTTGAATAAAAAGGAAAGGAAAAACACAATAAAATAAAATGAGGCCCAAGCTGGTGTGATATCACCCACCTACTGGTACATTACATAACTTAAAAGATAAACACAAGACTACAATATCACTTACCTCAAAATTATTCAACATGACGGATTTATGCAATCTCTAAATATTTTGAATAAATACATTTAACAGTTAGAAAGATATTTAAGGTTCAATTTCAAAATATTCCCCCTAGGCCATGTACAACTTCAACAGTTTCTGTTATGTCAAAGAAGGAACCCTGCACTGCTATCACTATTGTTTGATCACCGATGAATGTGAAGGTTCCCTGGATTGTTTAGATTGTGTACACTTGTACTGCACAAGACAAGCAATTTTTTCCCACCCAAACTATATAAACAATACTGTATACTGAATAAAAAGGTTTCATATGCAACCCTTTTTTTTAAAAGAAAAGGTGTAATCAAATTCTTTTAGTAAAACAGGAAAGCAGACACACTGATACAAAGTCCCATTGTTCACAAAGATGACAGGAAAAGAAAAATATCTGTGTTTCTTATTGCAATGGTTTTAAACTTAGGGCGGGTAGAAACACTATATTATAATGATTAGAATATATAATATACAAAGCGCTTCAAGTACAGGGATAAACTGGCTCAATTTGATGCACAAATCAATGTCAGAAATTTTTTATTTAGAATTCTTTTTTTTTTTCTATTTTATTCAGATATATATATATTATAATAATTAGTATCTGTAATGTACTAAGTGCTTCAATTACTGGGCTAAGCCTGCTCAATCAGATGCACAAATCAATTACAGGAATCAAATTTTTATTTTTAAGGGGTGGGGGGTGGGACTGCTATGGTCAGCAAAAAAAAACCCAAGGACAGTCGGAAGACTAGAAAGACACATTGTTTTTAGCCTTAACTACACTATATTAATATACTTACTTGGATATTTAACACACATAAAAAGAAACAAAAAACTGAAAATAACATTGGTTCAATTCATGATATAGAGAGACCAAGAAATAAAAGTAAGCAGTCTGTGGAAAATGTGCTGAAAGACACTGAGTTACAACTCAAAAGTGCATTTCATTGTTTTTTAAATTAACCATAACTGGGAGATCTTAAATTAAACCACAAGAATAACAGAGAGGAAGTAGGGGTTAAATGAGTGGATGCTTGCAGTCACATCACAAAAACAGAATATAAAAAACTACTGATTTTATTATCAGCTAAAAGTCAACAAAAAATTTAATTTACCAAGAGATATATATATATATATATATATATATATATATATATATATATATATATATATATATATATGAGAATGCTGAATTGCCAAAGACAGCCAACTACAGCAAGACAGGATGGCAAGACTGAGAGAGAGAGAGAGAGAGAGAGATTGTTGTCTTGTAATCATGAAAGTTTTCCCACATTACTATTCATTTCAGAATTCAATTCAGTTTTTACAGATATTATTATCATCAAATGATCCAACTCAGACTATTAATTGCTCGTCTACAATTAGGACTGTTAAATATGATGCTCCATATCAGATGGCTTGGTGTAATATAAATTACACCTTTCTTTACTTATCAATTATCAGTTGTCCAATTATAAAACTTCTGCTGTTAATTAACTGCTAAGCTATAAGTGGGGCTGTTAAATAATGCACACCATGTCCAATGATTTCACATAATAAAAATGACATCTAAACCCACATGTACTGAATAGATAAGACTGTTTCAATTTTTTTTAATTGTCCAAAATATTTAATGGATATAAAAGGTGATTCAGCCTTTATGTGCACATCTCATTGTCAAGAAAATGGTTAAGAAATATAAATTGTCCTTTCTGTGGTGATTCTGGCAAGATTATGAATTCAAGTCAGTGCTAAACATAAACATAAGCAAAACTTTTTAATGAAAACAAAAATAAATGTCAGAGGTAGTCAATATAAATAATTGTCAGAGGTAGTCAATATAAATAACTGTCAGAGGTAGTCAATATAAATAATTGTCAGAGGTAGTCATTATAAATAATTGTCAAAGGTAGTCAATATAAATATATGGAAATATAAACACCATTTAAATAATGTTGCAAAACAAACTTATTATCAACTATTATGCATATTGTGCACAGTTCCTCCACTGACACTGGAATGTGTATAAGAATTCTACTGTTTCTATTGACAATGCACTTCATTGGTAATTAAATTGCCATATTTCCTGCTCCAATGAATGAATGTGCATCAGGTTTTCACAGTGCACATGATGTGTCTCACAAATTAATATTCCCATCTGTAGTATATAGCATTCAGGTCTACCTATAATAGCTAACCATTTCACTATGCAAATTTATTCAGTACTGTAAGAACACAAACTATGTAAACTATCTCCCAACTTTATATCAGTTTGATCCTACCTATTTTACTATATCCTGATAAAAAAATCTTTCTAAAGAAAAGGTTGTAATTAATATGCATTGTCTTTCTCTCATAATTAGACTCATCCAAGATTTGTATAACATAAAGCCATTTATTATTAGAAATAGTCACATAAGTGTTGACATGTTTAGCCAATAAGATGCAAAAACACCTCGTTAAAATGCATTGCTCCTGCTCATAACTGCAGTCATGCAAGATCTTGGTGACTTAAGGCCATTTACCAAGACTGATCTAAACTGAATCTATCTCTAAGTGCATAGAGTGGTAACAAGCCCACCCAATCATATACAAGATCAATTCATTAATATGCATGGTTCTTGCTGTTGTTGTTGTCATTGTTGTGGGTTTAACTCCATTTTTCAGCACACAATAGGCTTCACATGACAGCCAGTGTAACTGGTGGATGAAGAACCCGGGAAAATCACATTATGAACCACTAACCCATAGAAAGCTACTGGCAAGCATTTTCACATGCCCAGAAAGGCTGAGCCTAAGCCTAGAACCCACATGGACAAAGGTAAGATGACATTGATCAGTAAAGGTGAGTACTTTAGACTACCCAGCCACCCACGGCCCCTTAATCATCAAACTCATCCAAGATAATGTAGATAAAGGTTCATATTTTAAGTCAAAATCAGAACAGAACTGTGACTTCCTGAGTGGTAATAAAGTTCTCAGACAATCATGTGCAACATTAATGTGCTCGACACTCACTCATTATCAAAGCATCCAACATCTTGATTACAGAAGCATTTATTCCAAGTCTGATCAAAATCAAATCATATATATGGTATCCAGAGTGGTAACTGAAACAGCCAATCTGATGCAACATTATTTCATTAATATGTATGATCCAGGTAACATCACCTCTGTACTTGTGGAACTTTGTAACACAAGATTCTGTGAGACTATCCATTGCATGCTAGCTGTCTTTAGCATATTTCAAACAATTTTACGCGAACAACATGCCCAGCATACTTCTGGCATACTTTATCTCACTTCACCATCCCTGATGCACAACTCAGTGTACTATATTCTTTAAACTTTTGAATGTTATTTTTTTGAAGTACAGTTTGCCCTGATTAGCAGGTACATTTTGCTATGGCAGATCAGGATCTTTGTTGTTTGCAGTTTGATTCGACTTATAAGCAAGTATAGATGGTAAAAGTTACAGATATTGTAGTTATATACATACAATGTGAACACAACAAAAACAAACTTTAGAGAAGATCAGGGCCTGCATCTGACTTAAAATTCAGGTTGGTACATCATACATTTTAAATCTAAGATGGTTTTGAATATTTTCCAAACTGTAAGCCATTTCTTATGGTACTGATTACATATATGCTTTAACATGTTTTTCATGAACCAAATCCTAATGCTCTTAAGTCCACAAACAAAACATTTGGGTAATAAGAGAGTTTTGATTATAAACAAGACCCTTAACCCCTCATTACACATGCAAATAATATAGGTCTATTATTTTCATTGCCATGCTCACCTGTATGTAATCAATGGAAAAGAAACAACACAGAATATTCATTACATATATACGTACCAGATCATGTAAAACTTAAACCAAATAAATATGCTGAACTAAAAACCTCTTTGCCAATAAGAGAACAACTCTTTTTCAGACGGTGGTGCTACATGTAAAGAACTTTCATCCTTATTTGACTTGTTTGAAAACTGTGCCAAAACACTACTTAACTGTACTAAAATGGTTCCACCAATACTATTAAGATAATATTTATCAGCCAAATGGCACATGTCTCACTGAACAACAAATCATTTACACTGTTTTTTTTTCCCTTTAAATTATATTAATATTTACAAGCACTTGATAAAGACTGGTTATAAAGAGTTCAAAATTTTCATATATTTGGTGGACATCATGTAAATTTTATCTTCTATGGGTTGTCAGCTTCAGATATGTATATATATATATATATATATATATATATATATATACACACACACACACACATATACATACATCATACACACAACATATATTCCTCTCTAATACTACAAAGCACTACTACACTCCAATCTACAAACCTATAACCCCCACCAATCAACCGTAAATACCTTCCTATTAAATTATATCTTATCATATTACACAGCAGTTCAACCACAAATATCTCCCTATTGAATTACATCTTATCATGTACCAAATTAGATACATTTACTTAATGACCCTTAGTGGCCTCTGCCAATGAATACTTATTGATCCATGGAAATGGATAAAGCATAAGCATGCTGCAAAGACCCTAGTTTTGCTAATATACATAAATAGCACATGTAATTTCAATACAGAACAAAGTTGTACAGTTCATGCTGTGAATATGCATTAATACAAACAATATCAGACTTTACCAAAGGAATGCAGTGGTTAGCCTGATTTGCCTAAGAAAACATAAATGTCAATAAACAACACCAGGGCATTGATCTGGGACAAGATTATGAGGAGCAAATATCTAAGATACCAAGAAAACTGGCAATGTATCCAAAGACACAGTTCTCATCACTGCTGCATAGTTACCACATACTGCATACTTCCTCACAAGCTGGGTCCTACTGCAAATGACACAGACCATTATATAATGCAATGTCAGATCAGGGTCTATGTTTTGTTTTTGTTTGTTCTACTGATTACTCCTGACAAACTGCACAGACCCATATCTCTGGTCTATATTTTGTTTGTTCAACTGATTACTCCTGACAAATTGCAGGCCCATATCTGCCAGGACATGATGGCAAATCTTTGTCTGTGCTGTTTGCCATTGGAAGCAGGTATATTGATGGTATATTCCATAGCTTTCCATTGTCACTTGATTCATTTTTTTCATAATTATAATTTGGCTATATAAAAGGAGCCGATCAATGTACAAAAATAAAAGTTAAACCATGAAATAAGTACAGGTGACTTAGTTGATGTTTGTCTTCCAGTGTCTACTTTGTCACAGGCATTTTCCTATCACATTTAAAATAAAATGTTTTTTCAGTGAAAAATGAAGACAACAATATAACTGGACAAAGTTTCAAGCAAGTTTTTACTGAAGTCTTTGGACTGGTGTAAACTAAGTAAATCAGAGGTATTTTGTCCTAGCTGTCACATCAACTTACTCTCATCAGGTGTAAATCATTCTAACTGCTCAAAGTGGGTTTTGGGACAAAAACTATCTCTTACCTGCCCATAGGCAAATATGGTTGCATTGTATCCCTCGAAGCATCTGAAAGTATTGAAAAACAACACAAGTCAAATGCATGATAAGAGTACATGTATCACCCTCAAGGCCATGATACATATCTTGTCTAAATTTGAAGCACTAATGTAAAAACGTGTTCCCCTGAACCCCAAGGTCAAAAGGTTCAGCAAGACTGTCATAAAATGTATTGTCTAAACTTCATAACAGCTCATCCAAAGTAGAAACAAAATTTATCAAGGGGTTTTATCAGTGAAAAAAACTTAAACCAAAATTTAAACATATCTTTTATAACTGTAACCTTGACCTTGACCAAAATATTTATTATAGCTTCTGAATATTAATTGTTATTGTAATACATGTAACAGATGGAAATAATAGCTCTACAATACTAGAAATGTTTTACTGAAAATCTCTGATACATTCAACAAAGACATGACTTGTAAAAAAAATCCTGGCATAATAAGAAAGAATCACAAGCACAAACTATTATATAATAATTGTCCGGTGTTCAATAAGCCTTACTGGTTGATGGGGGGAAAACTGGAGTTTTTAATTGTTTTGGTTATAGTACATGCTTCAACATTTTTGTAATTCTCAGTCACTGAAAGTCTACCAAACCCAGCATGCACACTTGAATATTGATTTCTGATTTCATAAACTGTCACATCCTTAGGTGTTTGTCTGCTCCCTACAATGAGTTTTGAATATGTATTGTGCTTTTCTGAAACATTGGAATCTATTATCTTCCATTTCTCAGTAAATAAAATGCATGGAAACACTAAGAAAGATTGCATTTTTTTCTCGATCATGTCTATATTAATATCAAGAACATGGGGTTATTGAACTTTCACAAAAGAGGACACTTCAGGAGTGGGCGTATCTATCAGTATCTGTACCGAGATTTAAGGACCAAAAAGGATGACATATCCTGGAAAAAGAAGGCATATGGCAACCCTAAAAAAAAAAAACCAGCCATATTTATGCTATGCACTGTCGGGTATATTAGGACAGTTTTTCATCTGTACATTTGTCCATAACCACAACTCCTTCTAAACTGTTGGAAGGAAATTCACCCCGTTTGGAACACAGGATGCATTCATACATGTATATATGAAAGCCATCAGCATGAGAAGGAGGAGGGAGTCAAAGGTGAAATACTGTAAAGTGTAGATAATAAGCCTAATCACTTCATTTTTCATTTAGTGGAGGTTGTATGAGCTTTTTTTTTGGCATATATTCATTGCAATGAAGTGCATTATAATACAGCATAATGTAAAATTTCAGTATTTAGGCTTATTAACCAGATTTACAACACAGACTTTTGGTGGATAAAAATGGAAGAAATAGCAACAAAAAAAGCAGTAACAAAAGCTACTGTAAACAAATAATAAGTAACCCAAACAGGTACATGTACTTAAGGCAAAATTATATTTCAAAAGGGCTTAAGACAAATTTTATGTCTTAGACATTTCCTTTTTTACATACATACAGTGTGACCCCGCAATAACATGGTGGTTGGGAACCGTAGAACCCGACCGTGTTATAGACCAAACCATGTTATAAGCAACCATGTCAGCTGAAGAAAATGATGCATGTACCCGAAAAAATGGGGGGGGGTTTAGGTAATAAATGCGGGTGCAAAATACGTGCTTCATTGGCACAGTTATCATCTTAAATCAATGCTTATTAAATGAGAAATACACCTGTAGTCAAAACAGTTTAGGCATATATAATATTTTACATTATTCAGAGAACAATGGATTGGCACATATATGTGTATACTGTGTATATATACATGTCTAATGTATAGCAATGAATAAAGTATCAACACCGTGTACTCACCCGCAAATCCCGTCACATACACTGAATCCACAATACAAGTAAAATTCCATCGAAAATATGCACACACAGATTTAAAATATTCAATAATTTTGTTACAGGTCATATAGGTCTGTATTCAGTGGAAAAAAATAGCACAATCACGTAACGAATGATGAAGCACGTTTACTTTTCAGTACATCCCAAGTCGGTAAAAGTTTGTGTCTTAAGCGCCATCGCTTGAGTTCGTAAGCATGAACTTTTTTCCTGAAAAAAGGAAACTTTCACAGCACAGTAAAAGTGTTCCAGTCACATTAGAAAATGAAACAATCCATCAGATTTCATTGCTTTTATTTAAGTTCGGTACTGACTTCCTTTGAAGAAAGGTTCTTTATTTTTATTGAAGATTGTAGTCTTCTTTCTTTGATGAAGGGTACATGCGTTATTAAAGTCGCCGCTAAATGACAGCTTTGGAGAACCAAACAAATGCCCGTTTCTTATTGTGAGGGCAACATCAAAAAATTGTACTGCATGATTGAGACTGATTTTTTCCCATTTGCTTAGTACATTTTCATTACAATCAGTGCTTCAAAGGTATTGTTTTCTTTGAAATTTCAGCTACTATTTTATCTGGGTACATTTATTTTAAATGAATTGGCAGTGTATGGTCAATTGTAGTTACTGTTCCTCCCTGCCTGTTGAATAGACAAGCGAGAGCTTGCTTTTTTTTTTTACATTTGTGGTAGTGGAGTGATGCTGCCTTCCACGCATGCATCAGAAATTTAAAGAAAGGGTAAATCGACGATAGAGATGCAGGTGTTCTAGTCTGATGACAGGGATTACTACAGAAAATGTGAATGTTCTGAAGGATTTAATTCTGAGTGAAAAGAAGAGGAATTTTAATTACCATCCACATACAAATGTCAGTCTATGTAAATATATTAGTTAATAGCGATCGGCCAAATATCCGACGAAAGATAGATTATGAGATAATGCCTCTTCCGGTTGATCTCAGCTACCAGAAATGTAAATTTGAAGAAAAAAAAGCGGATATCTCAAAACATACAGTACTCATGCTAGATGTCAACGTAAGTGGATTATGATATAACAATGCACTGTTAAGATGGTTTGTCAATATGGACAAAGAATTTGTTTATGTAATAGATAAATTTCAATGCATTTTATATCGACTTTGCGGCTTCCTTTCATGGGGCCTCCGAATTTCTCCACTCCAAACCGATGGTTGTACATACAAGTTTAAACAGCCAACGTCGCCAATAAAAAAAAAATCGCAATTTGCGACATTGGCGAAGCCCAGCGCGATTCCTGAATAAACTTTTTATATGTTGTTTTTCATACTTTTAAGAAGAAAACATTTTTTCGTGTATAAGAAAAATGCATATAAAATTTCAAGAGCCACGCCACAATCGTCTTGTATTATTCATACGCGATCTCTTCCCTAAATTGACAATAAACTTTTTTTGTTTTTTTTGAACTTTTAAGAAAGATTTTTTTTTCGTGTAAAAGAAAAATACATGTATATGAAATTTCAGGAGCCACACCACGACCTTGTTATATCAGAATTCGTGCTATAACGGAGTGTGCTATAGCGGGGATCACACTGTACATCTGCTCATTTTGCAACAAAACAATTAAAAAAACAACAACAAAAAACAAAGGATTCTGAGATCATATTCCATACTCACACATGCATGTTTACCTACTGTATAAACTTAATTATAAGCTCAGTCCGATAGCAAACAACACAGATCCTGATCTGAGATCATATAGTGCACTGGCAGATCAGGATCTATGTTGTTCTATTGATTATTCATAATAAATTGCATAGACCCAGATCTGCCAGCACGTTGTGTGATGTCAGATCTGGATCTTTGCAGTGTGCAGTTGGACTTGAATAACAAGCGATTATAAACATTATATTCTTCTAGTCCAGATTTAACACTACACAAAAAACTGCAGTTATCGAGTGGTACCCCTCTAATAAGACCACCCCTTCTGCACCAGGAAAGTGGCCTTATAACAGGGATGGCCTTTCCAGAGGATGAATATATTTGTGAGATTTATGTTTATCAACTTCAAAATATTTACAATCTTTATTTAAAAGTATTATCAAACAGTTCTTCCTGTCTTAGGAATATGCTTATTTCAAGTGAACATACATTAATAGTTTTTAATTATTAAGCATGAAATGTGAGTGGGATGCTCTTGGCATGTGCAGTGCAAAACCGTTCAAAAACCTTGTCATTTCAATCTTGGTACAAGCATCACTTGGCATTTAGAATCATTCTCTTTAAATTTCATCCATTTTCTGCTACTGCATAGTATCTGTTACAATGTTATTTCCAGCGTCAAATATTTTGGCAAGAACTCTTGAACTCTCCCCAGTTGTTGAGTCGAATAGCTTTCACATTTTCTTCGTAACTTAAGAAATTTCTATTTATGTGATGACATGTTAAACTTCTGTAATGCTTTATTCTTATGCTGCTAATTTAATAGTGCCTCCAAAGCAGCAATTATTCTGTCTAAATTAGAAATTTCAACCGCCTCTGATAACAGCCAATTCCCCCTAAAGGTAACTGCTGACAAGTCAAAAAGGGAAAACATACAAGTGTTTTCAACTTGTACTTTTCATACTGACTCTTGAACAGCACTCCATACAACTATCTTGTCTTGTTTCCACTCAAACACTCTGTAGTTGCATGAAATTTCAAGATGACCACCATTATTAAATGTACCATTCAGGTCCATTTCTATCTGTATTGGTCTGTCTAGGTTTTAGAAGGCTGTTTCACAACTTCCTGTTTCATGTGGCTTAACAAGATGGTGAAACATGGTTCAAAACTGATAATGCTTGCAAATTTGAACCAACACTACACATAGTATACAACAAGGTAATGATTTAACTGCAAAGATGCTTTAACTATCAATTATACTGTCAAATTGAGCACTGCTAAATCCAATAATAGCCCCTCTCTCTTTAAGATTGTGTTGTGTTATATTTGAACAATCAGTTGGGCGATCAACAGAATTTACATGCATACATACATACAAATGTGCATACATACATGCATATTGACATACATACAAACACATATACATTAACCTCTCACTATAAGGCCTTTCATCACAACACAGTTCCTACAAGTCAAGTATGGTCATGGATATAAGTTCAATAAATGGTAGTAAAATTACATGTATTCTACATTTCATTATAAGGTGGTCTCACTATAATGTAGTACACTCGATATCTCCCACGGACAGCAT
Source organism: Megalonaias nervosa (assembly GCA_016617855.1). Taxonomy (NCBI): domain Eukaryota; kingdom Metazoa; phylum Mollusca; class Bivalvia; order Unionida; family Unionidae; genus Megalonaias; species Megalonaias nervosa. The sequence goes on from JAECUM010000736.1 coordinate 165,219, forward strand.
TGTAATGAGTACAGAACATATATACACTTTTGAGAACTTGCAACTGACTCAATCAATAATCACAGACTACAGCATAGGCAAGGGTACATGATGGCAAGGGTGACCAACTTTTGGTTAACAGCTGAGGGAAATGGTTGTGGGGTGCTAGTAAAATTGGCTGATACATGAGAGTCTCCACTGTCCCACTTAAATATTTATCTAATGGATTGTAACATTTATGGACATTAGATCTGAAGAAGTCAATTAAACTCAATAAATTGATGGCAGACTTTTAGTATATATCAAGCTGATGTGCAGTAGACACAAATCTGTGCAACAGATAAGTTAGAGTTGCTTCCCTTTAAAGGTCAGAAAATGCCTGAAGAAGAAATGGTTGAAAGTTGGCATACCCTTTAATAGTTAACTGATCTGTTCATACTGTTGAGTACCTACCAACATCATGCAACTGACAAGCTACAGTAAATGCCCTCTGCACAAATGGGCATCTGTAATCAATCATCCACTCATCATGTACATTAGTAGCATTGTTGTTAAAACAGTCTACAAGCCCACTGAACAAGAGTCCCTTGAAATGACTGATGCTCTACTGGGTGAAAAGAATTCATGATTTTTTGCTTTAAATGTCAACTGCTGAATCAATTTTTCAGCATAACAAGATTTTCAAATTCACTGCTGTGGTACACATATTCGATGTCTGGCTGGCACCAAAGTAGACATCATTAGAAGTCTCTTTGTGAAAACTTCATGTCATAATGATCATCCATTCAGGAGAAAGTGGCGACAAGATCTTTAAATAGCTGTCATGGCATCCATACTGGATTTACTACTTGCAACATCTAAGTATCACTAGCCTATAGGTGAAAACCCCATATTAATAAAGCCATCCATTTGGAAAGGAGATGAGATAATATTTCAAGATCTGACTTCCAAGATAACTTATGTGGTGGCCATACTGGTCATCAGACTGGTGCCATTTTCATTTAAGACAAACTGGATGTCACATGAAGTGAAAAATGCACAAGAGCTATCATAACAAGCTTCTTAAGATGGCTACCATGGTGGCTAAGTTGATGTCAGATTGGCATCATTTTTATTTTGGACCAGTTAGACATCATACAAAGTCTTTCAGTGAAAACCCCATGATTATATGACCATCCATTCAGGACGAATAGTAACAACAAGATTTTCCAGATGGCTGGTATGATGTCAAATCAGCACCATTTTTATTTACCACCACCAAGACATCATAAAAAGCTTTTAGTGAAAAATCCACACTGATACAACCATCGATTCAAGCTGAGCAGCAATAATAACATTTTCAAAATGGCTGTCATGGTGACCATAATGGATGTCAGACTTGCACAATTTTCATTAGGACCAACTAGACATCATAAGGAGTCTTTTATTAAAAACCCCATGTTGATATGACCATCCATTCAAGAGGAGTTGTGTTAAAAGATCTTCAAGATCGCCAATGTGGTAGCCATATTGAATGTGCGAGCAGCAATATTTTCATTTAGGACCAACTAAACCATGGGATAAAGGTATAAAGTCTCATGGCAATCCTCCGAGTAGTTTCTTCAGAGCAGTGATAACAAACGTGTGCTAACAGACGGATGAAGGACAGCAGACAATATATCATCCCGTAAGCTCTTTTGTTCCAGCCCAATAGAGCTAACTAACTGGTGCCAATAAGCACTGAGTTCAGGACCCCTCCAAAAAATGTTTCCAGTTAGCCATCTGTCTGTTTTCTTTTTGCCAACCCTAGCATTCTTTTTCACCCAGGATAAAAAAAATAGAAGGAAAAAAATTTCTTTTAAAATAAATACAAAATTCCTGAAATTAATTTCTGCATTCAATTCAGCCAGTTTAGCCCAGTACTTGAAGCTCTTAGTACATTATATATACTAATCATTATAATATATATGTTATTTATAAAAAAAATACCTACCCTAATGTTTAAAACAATGCAACTGGAAACACATGGGGGGGGGGGCCTCATTATTGATGATAACAAAAGATGTAAGGTCTGTGCTAGTACCGACCAGTCAGAAAATGTTGTGTTGGCCAACTCAATGAATAATCCAAAATTATACTGAACAATGTATTTTAACATTATATTTTGTTGATAAAAATTCAATACACTGAGCGGGGATAATTTTAAACATATCAAAGTATTTGCAGACAAGACAGTGCAATCATTTGAGTCTTGTTACTGAAATACAGTTGTCATTGTTTCAAGCTGATGTTAATGAATTTATAACTGAACTGGCTTCCATTTGATTTTAGCTGGATCAGTGAAATCTGGAAAGGATAAGCAAACAATTTGTTTTGGTGATCCTGTGGGTTAGTGAAGAAACATCTGAATTTCAGCTCCATTTTCATTTAGGACAAAGAAGACACCATTAGAAGATTTTTTAATGATAATATGATGATCCATTCAGGTGAATTAGTGACAAGATTTCAAAACGTTTATTGTGGCACACATATTAGATGTCTGAGGGGCATGAACTAGATATCAAAAGAAGTCCTCTGGTAAAAATTCTGGAGAATTACTGTAGCTGTAACAACATTTTTAAGATGGCCACCCTGGTAGCCATACAAAATATCATATTTGCAACAATTTTATTTAAGACCAACTAGACACTATAAAATGTCTTCTGGTAAAAACTCCATGCTGATATGACCTTCTGTTCAGGAGAAGCAGCAATAACAAGATTTTACAATGGCCGCTGTGGTGGCCACGTTCAGTGTCAAATTGGCACCATTTTCACTGAGGACAAACTAGACCTGGGTTTCAAACACGTGGCCCGCCAAGCCATATCCTGCAGCCTGCAAAATGATTGGCATCACAAGGTGTCATGAGAGATAACAAAGGCAGTGTGACCCTTGGGCCATTGAAAATGCCCTCATGCGGCCCTCAGGGTTGTTTGAGCTTGAGACCCCTGAACCAGACTTTGGGATGAACATGCATGTAAAGTTTCATGCCAATTCTTGAGGTAGTTTTGGAGGAGTAGTGAGCAGGTCATCTAATAAGCTGTTTTGGTCCATGACCAGTAGAGTTAATAAAACAAATAATAAATCAAGCATTCATATACTATAGTACCAGTCACACGAGTCATGTAGGCACTCAACACCTACTATTTCAGTAATGGGTGTAACTTTTTTGAATTTGATTCTACATACCTTTAAGTGGCAAGTATTCACTTCATTTGGATTTGTATACATCCATATTTCTTTGGAAGGTCATTATGAAGTTGCCCCTAGAGGTGCATGTGGCAAAATCAATGTTAAAGTATGTAGACATTTTTGGATGAAATGAACCTAAAGGTGTGATCCAGTACAATCCGGATTGAATGTTGTGTGCTGTGATGTCACAATGAAAGTGACACATACTGATAAACAAATTCGTACTACCGTCGATTGTGATGATTCCATTCAACGAGCTATTATTTTGACCCAAGTTTAGTATGTGGCCACCACACACCACAGTAAATATCCACAGCGATAGATAATTTTCGTTTGAAGTTTCTTGGTGACAGTTAAGGTGCAGAACATTCAATAATCAGGAATGAATAGACTTTGGTTAAAGAAAATTAGTGTTAAATTTTAAAAGAATGAGTAAATGCACGTACATGACCCATGTGACTTGTGCTGTAATTTTGATCACAGTTTATATTTTAATCAAACAGAAATTTTTATTTTTACTATTTCTTTAAGAAAATAAATAGGATCCACACATGCCACATTAATCTTTCAATACAATCCACTGAATAAAAGTCTATAAAAGCACCACATACCTAAGACAGGCTTAATGAAACATGAACACTAATGGCTGTCTCTTTTTAAAAATGCATCTTCTATATCTTTATAATAAACTGAGTTTATTGTATACAAAAATGAGACAGCAATAGATCATGTATTGTAAATTTTGACTGAAGTAACCCGTATCTATATCTGCCTAAAATGTGAAAATTACATTAAAAAATATGCATTTTAAATTGCAGTAATTACCTTTGATACTGCTCTTTATTTAGAAGTAAATAAGTAAACTGCTGCTCAGCAATGCTTTTTGTATTTAGAAAAAAATTTATGTTAATTATTTGGCTCAACATGCTACTATTATCCTTTTCTAACTTATTATTTTAAATCTGATTCTACAAGACCAACAATGTCTTAATTAACATAAATAAAATAAAAAGTTTGAGAAATTAGATAGATTACAAGTTGAATGAACCAGCATTCCTGTAATGATCAAAACAACACACTATCAATAATTGCAAAGACCCTACAATGAATATAAAAGGTTCACAATAAACATGAAATAAATGGGATTTACAACCACTGAAACCAAAACCAGTTCCACCTCCAGTTCGGAGTAGATAAAGAAATTCTACTGTGAAACATGTTTAAAGCAATAAAAAATATGAAGCCACATATTAATAGGAATCAGTCCAATTAGAGAAAGATTTGATAGCTTTGGCAAACATGTGGCTTAGCAACTTGCACAATATACAAGGCATAATTGATAGATCTGGTGTGTTCAGCTCATGCATAATACAGTTTAAATGGACTGATACTCTACTGAGTGAAAAGGCTTTAGAAAAATTCAAGACAAGACCATTTCTTCCTTTTAACTTTGAGTCTTGAAACCATCTCTTAAATTCTTCAGTGATAACAATGAAGCTGCTGTGGATGACATATTGAGTGTCAGCTAGGCACCATTTTCATTTAGGACAATGTGGACATCATTAGAAGTCTTTTGGTTAAAACTCCATGTCATAGAAATTAACCAACAAGGGAGTGGTGATAAGATTTTAAAACACTCATCATGGAAGCCATAATGGCTGTATGACTGGCAACATTTTCATTTAGACCAACTAGGTATCGTAACAAGTCTACAGGAGAAAACCCCATTTTTATACAGCATCCATATGGAAAGCAGTAGATAACATATTTTCAAGACAGTCACTGTGATGGCCATATTGAGGTTTTGTCATTAATGACTAACTGGACATCATACAACTTAAAAAGAGCATTTTGGTGTCTACTATAGCTCAGTCTACAGGCAAATTCCATGTGATGTAAATGATGTCTACAACTACATGATTATATTGCTGTGACTTTCCAAAGGGGACAATAAATATTAATCCATTCTTTACTAGCCATGATGTTGACATCCCTGATGATACTACATACAGTCCATAACTGACAAAACAATTTAACTTCCACCATCCGAAATCTGCAATATGTGTACTGTAGTACCAACACTGAGTACCAATAATAAAAGCTCTTTTTCTAACTTCCCACCTTCCCCTTGGGGTGGTGGGGGGAATGAGATGAAATCAAAGCAGAGTAAAACAAACACTGCTCTTTGGATATGTTAGGATGAAATGACAAATTTTACCCAATGAACCCTCTAGTGTGGACCCTGATATATACATACAAACAAGCAAACTAAAATACATAAAGACACAAGCATACATACATACATACATACTGGGAAAACACAATACCAATGGTAAAAACAGAATTTTTTTAAATTACCCTTCAATGAGATCCTTCACACAGCTGTGATAGATGGTCTCCTGTGTAACATCCAAATCAAACACAAAGTCAAATGTAAAGGATTTGTCTTTGCCAATCATAACCTGTGGCTCCCCTGGAACCACATTTGTGCACACCTGACACATGTCGATCTTCTCTCTGGCAAGCTGTGGCCGAATTCTGAAATATGCAACATAAATGTTAAGACTTTTTAGATCACAAAAAAAGAAATAAAAGAATATGCAATCTGTGCCTCCAGTACAGATTTTAACGAGTTTTGGAGGGAGTTCATTTAAACAACACTGTCTGAATTCTGTAAAGCTAGTAACTAAAGTTACAATGACCTATTCTTCCCCAAACCACACCAAGACATGTATTGGCAGTATAAAAAATATAACATTAATCATAATGATGATAAAATACTAACTTTTTAGTGATTCTATTTTTCTGTACAGCTTCTTCCATTCTGAACACAACATGTAATGTGTTACCATGGACATTAAATTAACCATATTATGAATTTAATAACAATTAAATGAACAAGCTAGAAGTGTTTTACCATCTGCTGCCAAGAAATATTTAGCAGATTTTTCTTCAACACTATCATACCTTCAAGGCTGTATGATAATATTCCATATTAAAAATATATAGTTAACAAACAAGGTTTTAACTATTTGTCTTTCCACACCTCAGCATTACTTTCCCAGGTATTTTCTAATTGTGGGAATATCAAGGTTGGAATCATAATTTTCCAAGTGGTTGCTGAATTTGGTCTGTGAAAATTATTTACTTGTTTGAATATTTGGAATTTTATAGAAAAGGGCAGCATTACAGATTTTCTGTTCTGGATCTTGCTTTCATTTATTCTCAAGACATTACTGATTTAACTCAACTCTTCATTCATCATCTCCTGTCGATTTATTTAATATTTTCAGCTTTTTCTAAATAATTTATTAGCTAATAATAGTCTGGAGGAAGAATAGGTTTATTCTTAACAGCGAAAAGCCATTAAATTTTTGCAAATATTTATCAAAATTCTGGGAAAACACTGGAATTTTTATCTTTCACTTTGTAATGGAAAAAATACATAATTGAGTTGTAATTAAACAGATGAGTTAAATTTATTGTAGTTCTTACTGGTATTTTGGAGGTCATGGAATGCGTCAGTCATTTGAAATTAGGAATGGACAGATTAGAAATAAACCCTGGATGTATTTGTTTTAAAAAGAGTGTGAACCCTACTAACTCTGGTTCATTTGGTTAGTTTTTAATATGATCCTTAATCCCCCTGTCAACTTTAGTCACATCCCCTCCACGTGCATTTTTCACATCCGAAGGCCATTTTTGACAGCATGTGGTGCTCATGGTGCAAACGCGGGCCCTTTCCCTGGGTGATACTTTTGAAAAACATTGTCTACTGAACAGCTTCATGCAATTCAGAATGGTTGTCATCCAAGCCATTTTTGAGATATTCTACCTGCCTTGAACCCATGTGTAATGTGTCGAACTTTGAAGAAGTACTGAATCTTCAAGTTGAATAAATTGTGCATTAAAATTTTATCATAGTCAAGCCAGAAAAGTCCTTGCGAAAGGTCACTTTGATATTTCCCTTATTTCATCTCTGAAACATAAACGGGCTTACGTTTAAGGACCAGTTGAATTGACCCAGTCATCGTAACAGTATCTTGGCAGAAAGTACATTAGAGTTACCAGCCACAACCGCAGTAGAAGACCTCATGTCAAATAATTGATCTTCAAAGGAAAGTTGATTGCATCATATTCTAGGCTGTCAAGATCTGATGAAAGACATGATTATTCTGGAGAAAATTTAGGAACAGTTGCTTTCGATTGGTCAGTTAAAATTAAGGTGTACACTTTGGAAGTTATGAGAGTTTAATTTACCAACCTCAGTCAAAATTATTTTGTCAGAAATTTGCCTTGTGAGAAAACAAAAAGGTCCGACTCAGGTGGAATACCTAAAGTATGGAGTTTTCCTTCGTTAACAAAGTAAAGAGGCCAGATAGCTGTCTTGAAAGGAAAAGACAGGATATAGTGCTAGGACGCACGATTGTATGGAAAAGAAACAGCATTAAGGTATACAATTTTAATTTCCATGTAATTTTCTATTTTGTTGTTTGGTTTTATGCAATTGTGTTTGATATGCTTATGATCCATGCTATGTATCGCTTATTCACGCTTATTCAATTTCATAGAAATCTGTTGACATATTAGAGTTGTTATGCAATTTATTTCTTTAATTTTACAGTTATTAGTTCATGGATAGAAATGACGGATTGCATGTAATCCAAATATTCAAATGTGTAGTATTTCATAGGGATTTATGATGTAATCCAAATATTCAAATGTGTAGTATTTCATAGTTTTATGATGTATCCAAATATTCACATGTGTAGTGTTTCATAGGGATTTATGAATTAATCCAAATATTCAAATGTGTAGTGTTTCATATGGTTATATGAAGTAATTTCCTTTGTCTGAAGGATGATACTATTTATCGTGAGTTAATGATAATTGCATATTTATATAAGATTTTGTAATGCTTAAATGATCTTGTAGGTTACTGGTTACTGTAAGCTAAAATTTAGTGAATCTTATGCAATAGTAATCAAGCATTTATCTTATAAAGTGGAACTGACTAGTTAGAGTAAGAAGACTTATAGTAGTGTATGCAGATATATATATGGCAGTATTGTTGTATACACTGCACGTGTTAATTTCTAGTCAATCGCTGCGTGAAGCAAGGGGCGATGAACTGTCGAATTAAAGTCAGACTTGGATGTATATTGCAATAGTCATTTTTAACTAGAGATAACGATGGTACCTTACCTCAAATACAGTAAATTTGTAAGGACTGTTAATCGTTAAGGTCACATTATGTCAGAATTTATGCAGTGTGGTTAGCTAATTATGCTTCTGAGTAACATGAGAAAATTTATATATACAGATAGGTGGTGATACACATACAGCTTTAGTCGCAATCTTGTCATTTAAGGGAACATATTCCTCCTCGAGAACCCGATGAGGACAGTCCAAGAGGGAAGTCCGCAAATAGAGAGTTCGGAATAGAAGGGTCAGAGGAAGAACCAAGCATACATGCTAGACGTGGAATACACAGAGTCAATAGAGAAACGACGCCAGGTGATGCAAGACAGGCATGAACATTGTACTCTTTTCACTGCTCGTTACTATGATGAACGAATCCGTAATTGAACACCGCTATTAAATTCCGTTAATGTAAATCAGTTGGATTGAAATTAAAATTTTTAGTTTATGTATTAATTTAATTAATATTTATATTTTTTTATTATTTAAGGGGGCTTGTATTTATTTATTTCTTCTCAATAGTCTCACTCAGTTATGTTCCATCTATCCACTCACACTGGGCAGTAACATGGAGGGAGGTCATCCTCTAGACAAAGATTGCCAAATCAATTAACAGAGGGGCGCACACCCACACCGCACCCCTTTACACCATGTGTCTACTGCTATGGGTGGCTAGCTCTACTTCCTTTTTTTTTTTTTTTGGAGGGTGCTCTCCCTACTTGATCTTTGCAGACCATTTAGGGAGGCCCTCCTGGCCCTATATGTAGAGGATGTGCTATATTGTATTTTATTTTATTTAATTAAAATTGTTTAATGCGTTATGTGTTATAAAGTTTTGTAACATTTGTAGCATTTGTTTCTTTGTATTAATTTGTCTATTTGTAAGAAGTAGTATTTTTTTTTTAATCATGTTCAAGTAGTTTTTTTTTTTTTTTTTTGTTTATTTATTATTAGCAGCAAGATATTCTGTCATCTTTTGTCGCCATTCTTCTTCTTTCCGTTTTTCTTGTTCTCGTTCTTGTTGTTGTTGTTCTATCACTTCCCTATATTGATTTTGTATTTCAATACTCTGCTCTGCTCGTTTAATCCATTCTCCATCAAGATATTCATCATGTTCAAGTAGGTAACTCGTTTCTTTTTTCTGCATTTCTTCTTCTTCTCTCTTTTTTCTTCTTTTGACTTTTCTTTGTTCTCTCTTGGTTTCTTTCTCCTTTGTTGCTTCTGCCCCTAGTGTTGCCAGTGACAATGCCTGTTGTATTTGTGAGCTTGGATTAGTAATTGTCCTTGTCATCTGTGGTGTTTGTTGCTGTTCTGTTAGCCTTGGTTGTGTCTGCACTTGTTCTTGTTGTTTAAGCTGTCTTTGATGTTGCTGTTGTTGTGCAGATATTTTTCCTTTTTCATTTTGTGATTGCATCTGCTGTTGTTTTGAGTTATCTTTTTCCTGACAGGCTTCCTTGTTGCTGGATTTTGATTTGAGGTGTTGTGACTGTTGTTCTTGTTGTTGTTGCTTCTGTTGTTCTTGATCTTGCTGTAGTTGTTTAGGATTCGTATTGTCTATTTGTTGTTTGAGGTTTTGTCGTTGTTGTTGCTGTTGCTGTTGTTCTTTGTCGCCTGTACTTTTTGGGCATTTATGTGGAGCGTGTCCTTTGTTCCCACATCTGTTACATGTTCTATCATGAATACACCCCTTATACCATGATTTTGCTAAAAAGCCGAAAAGGTAGAATGCTCGTTTTATCTCCTTCAATTTGCTTTTCTCGATTTCAAAAATCCTTGTTCCATTGTAGATGTTTGTCATAGGGATGGTAGCTAACTTGGATGATATTACTTTAATGTTGAACTTTCCTTCAAACTTTTCCACTGTTGCTTCTAGAGGTATTTCTAGTGGAATGTCTGATACGTGTAGTTCTCCTGTTTGTGTTTTTATTTTACGCCTGATCGGTGTGGGTTCTCTCACTGTCACTGTTTGTCCTTTGATTATTATTTCTCCATTCGGCAGTACAGGTCGTGTCCCTTTCGGTCTTATTATATACCCCTTGTATCCATTTGGGTTTATTGAAAATATGTTTTTCACATTTTCCGGGTGTATGACCTTGATTGCTATCATTACATCTGCCGTTCCTGGTACCAGGTCTTTGGGTATCTTGGATGTGTCCAGTTCTTGTGTTCCATCTCTATATTGACATTCTAAGAATGCTCCTTCTGGTGTCTCAATTCTTTTGGTCTTGAAAAATTTTTCCAGTTGCCTTACTTCTTTGTTTGCTTTGTAGGCAGCCATTTTTACTCGTGCGTCTTGTTTCTCTAGTGAGCTTACTTCACCGTTCATTTTCTTTAGAATTAAAGATCTTTTCCAATTGTGTCTTGTACTATTTTCAGTGTAGTTTTGTTTTTAGTTCTGTGACTGTCAAATTCCCATCTATTAAGTACTTTGGCTTCTAAGTCTGCTTGGTCCTTGCCATTTTCAGATTTGTTTACCTTACTTGTCCAACAGGAGTTTAACCTCTACTTCCTTTTTTTTTTTTTTTGGAGGGTGTTCTCCCTGTTTGATCTTTGCAGACCATTTAGGGAGGCCCTCCTGCCCTACATGTCAAATTGTGCTATATTGTATTGTTTTTTCTCTATTATCTGAAGTTTTATTTGCTATCAAATTTTTATGTACTTCTATTTTGTGGTGTTTGTCTGTTTTGTATGTGGATATATATATCTATATATATTTTTTTTTTTTTTTTTTTTTTTTTTTTTTTTTTTTTTTTTTTTTTTTTTTTTTTTTCAATCTTCTTCTTGAAGGAAGTAGTCCTCCGCTTCTCGCTGATTCCATTCCTCATCAATGATTTCATCCTCCTTTATAAAGTAATCCTCCATTTCTTTCCTGCATTGTTTTTCCGCTTCTAGTTTTCTCCTTCTTTTCGCTCTCCTTTTTTCTCTCTTAATTTCTTTTTCTTTTTCTGTCTCTGTGTCAGTCTCTGTTTGTGATCCTAATGTTGCCAATGTCAAAGCCTGTTTGTTGATTTCATGCCTTTGTGGACTTTTTCCTGATGTTCCAATTATTTGGGTTGCTTGTATATTTGTCTGTTGTTTTTTTTTGGACTTTTTATTTGAGTATTCTGTTGTTTGTTCCCTTTGGCGTCTGTTTCCTGGCTAGATCCCAGCTGTGTTTGTGAATTTTGTTTAGTTTTATTGCCTGTCTTCAATGTTTCTGTGGACTTTTGTTTAGAAGTTTGTGATTGTTGTACTTCCGTGCTCGGCTGGATATAATTTGGATCTTGTTGTTTAGGCTGCCTTAATTGTTGTTGCTGTTGTTGTGTAGATGTTTCCTCTGGTAACTTGGGTAGTTGTTGGATTTCTATATGCTGCGTCTTGGGTCTTATTTGCTGTTTTGTTGTTTCTACTTCGGTTCTTAAGTCTGTTTTGTCCTGTTGGTTTTTTTCTTGCTGGTGTTGCTGATCCAAGTTCCCTGGACATTTATGTGGTGTGTGCCCCGTTAGACCACATCTATTACATTTTCTGTGATAAATACAGCCCTTGTACCATGTTTTCGTCCTAAGATTCCCGCCAAATTACGAGTGGCTTCTCTCGGAGTATCCTTTCGCTTAAACACGCTTGATCTACTTCTCATAATCTGCCCAGGTATACTGATAAATTTACTGCACGTTTAAGCTAAAATTTCGATCTAAGATTTACTCCCACCCCCTATCTTAATTCCGATTGGATGTCGCTGTGGACGGTCCCAATCAAACTTACTGACAATGTCTTCTCGCTTGTCTGTCTACGTGGCGGGTGAGAACACGCCCCGTTCACCCTGCGGGCTTCCCTTTGATCCCTGGACCCATGTTTTAACGTCTGGGTGTGAGGACGACAAGCCCTTTGACTGGCGGCTACTCTATGATCTGGGTTGCTGGCGACTTGCATACTCAATTAACACTACTTGCGGCTATGTTTACACATCAAACGCGGTCATAATATATCCAGCTTTTATACATTTCCTGATACCTGGACTGCGAAACGTGACACATACATACAAAGCAAACGGTAAATGTATAGACTCGTGTCTGTCAAATAGATTAATCAGGGTATTTATGTCTCATAGACGTTGAGAATTCCGATGCTTACAAAGATTAGGGAATTCCACACACCACTGTTATAACTCTTATTTGAAAAAGCCAAACAAATTAACCCGATTAATCTCCTTTAGCTACAACAAACTGTATTAGTATCTACGGATCTATGTATTGGTATCTATCTATATGTATTTTATAATTTATTGATTTTAACAAAAATATTATTA